>PVIY010021319.1:0-42627 GCA_004026745.1 Myrmecophaga tridactyla
TTTTTTTTATCTTTTTCCTAGATTACTTCATGTAATTATGGTATTCAAATAAACTGCCCATTCAAGTTAAATTACTTAGTATGCTACAGAAAATATAAATTTTGCACGAAATAAACATCTCTTCCTTTGGTCTCGCATAGAAGTTGACATTTTAAAACACAGTCAATATCATCCTTTACCGTTTAGTCTCATTTACTTAATCCTAACCAGATCAGCTTAACTCATATCTGCAGTTGAAGTCAGAAGTCTTTTTTCACCTTTTCAAACAGTGTCTATATGGGGTAATGCTGACTTTCATAGCTGTAGAACTCTAGTTCTGAGTCTCAGGTGTTACACAAATACCTGAAGTTCCAGGGAATGACCAGGTTATACCCAAAGAGTTCAGCATCTTAAAATTTAGAAACAACAATTGCAACTCAGGAATAGATGTGACTGCTGTAAGAGCTTACAATCTTTACAACCTTTATAATAAGTCTTCTCCTGATAACCTATTCTCTTAAATTCAATTCTCAGAGTTTGTATATTATGGTTAGTTCATATGAGTGAGACATGATAATAATGCTTTTCATCTCTTCTATTGTGTCTTCCATTCCCATAAATTTTACCATTTGTTTTTTCAAACGTTCAAGTTTTTCTTTATGTTTGCCCAGTGTCTTCTTCACATCCTTCATATCTTTTCTCATGTCTTCCCTCAACTCGATTTACTTTTTTTTTTTTTTCATGGACAGGCACCCGGAATCAAACCTGGGTCTCCAACATGGCAGGCAAAGACTCTGCCTGCTGAGCCACCATGGCCCACCCTGATTTACTTTTTGAGTTGATTCAGCATGTTTGTTTGAACATTAATTCCATTGTTTCGACTCTTGTATCTCCTTTAAAGTGTTGGTTTGTTCCTTTGACTGGGCCATACCTTTGCTTTTCCTAGCATGACATAATTTTTTTGCTGCTGTCTAGGTATCAGATTTCCTTGATTAGTTCATTCTGGAGGTTATTTTAACTCTTTTGCCATTTTACCCTTTTACCTCTAAAATAGGTTCTGTGTAACTGGGCAGAACTTTTCAGCTCTAGTTTTCTGGTACTTGCCCTGACTATATGGAATCTTTTTTTGAGGAGGGTCTCCCAGATATGCTTGCCCCTAATCAGATTTTCCCAGACAAGGGAGGCCCATGTTTCAGGAAAAGGGTATAATCAGTATCAAGTCTACCTGAGGATGAGACTCAGCAGGTTTTCTGACTTTCCTGTGGAGCCTCTAGACTCTGTGCTTTTCCTATCCTGCCCAGCAAGTGGCGCTTGTCAGTGCACAGCTCCCCACCAGTGTAAAGTGGAGTGGAATCTTTAATTCTCAGCTACCAGGGGTGTGGTGGAGACAGAGGCTGAGGTGGAAGGCAAGCTGCCTCTTGTTCTCAGCCCCCTGGGTCTGAATTCTCTGAAGGAGACCACCACTTGAGCTGGGTCCTGCCCCCACCCCCCCTCTTTTGGGGATGATACGCAGTTTAGGGAATTATCTTCTTCACTTAACTTGTTATTATGTCACTCAGACCTATGTTAATTCTGTTAATTCTGCCCTTGCCTAAGTAAGCTCTGACAATTGAAAATGCCTGAGGCATTCTCTAATCAGCTACTTAGAATATTTTTTTTTTAAAAAGGAAGGAAAATAATATAAAGAAAAGGTAAAATAAAAGAAAATAAAATCCCTTTTCAGAACTATTCCCCAGTCCCCAAGGTCTGCCAGTCAAGAGCTGGAATTGGCACCGAGATCTATATGCCCTTCACCTTGGGGCACAGCCCTTTTCCAGTATTCCAAGCTCAGCTGCCTCCATTTTCTCTGCTTTTCTTTGTCAGCCCTGTCTCCTCTCTGCCAAGGTTACTTTCCTGCTTTCTCTAGGTTTATATGTGCTTAGAGCTTGTATGCAGCAGTCCAAATCCATTATCAGTTAAAACCACAGTTAGAGCTTAGTTGAGCTGCCTTTCCTTGCGCCTAGTGGAGAAGCTTCTGTTTCCCACTGGGAAATGCCTTTTAACTACGCCTGCCGTGCCAGCGGAGGAAGGATGGCAGCCTCCGGAGACTGGGGGCTTTAGTTACATTTCTGTGCTGTGATCTTAGCCTTCCACCTGTTCCTGACTCATGTACAATGTATGTCCAGTCATTGATGTCCCCCAAATGATTGTTCCAGACAGTTCCCAGCTATTTACTAGCTGCTCTAGAGGACTAACTAAATTCCACACCTACCTACACAGCCTTCTTGCCCTGGCTCCTGATAACCATTGATTTTTTTTAAATACTTTTATTGAGAAATCTCCATACACATATAATCCATCCATAGTATAAAATCAGTGGCTCACAATATCATCACATAGCTGTGTATTCATCACCATGATCATTTTTAGAACATCTGCATCATGCCAGAAAAAAAAATTAAAATGAAAAAATGCATATATCCTATACTCCTTACTCCTCTCTCACGGATCACCAGCGTTGCAATCTACCCAATTTTTTACCCTTTATCCCCCCTTATTATTTGTTTATTTTTTATCTTTTTTTTTTATTCATCTGTCCATCCCTATATAGAAGGAGCATCAGACACAAGGTTTTCACAGTCACACAGTCACACTGTAAAAGCTATATAATTATACAAGCATCTTCAAGAATCAAGGCTACTGGAACACAGTTCACCAGTTTCAGGTACTTCCCTCTAGCCACTCAAATATACCAAACTTTTCATCTTTAATACCTGAGGAGAATCATTTTAGTGTTTTCTTAGTTTGAATAGCATATTTTGATTATTGAGTTGATTCTGTAACTTCTACCAACTTATCTGAAACATTTGTAACTTGAGAAAACTGGATACAAGCTGTTTAATTGTGAAATGATATAATGTAGCATAATCCTCAAAGCATGTACTTGAATATAGTGTATATGTATTTGCATAGTAATGAATACACAAAATAAAGTATAAGGAATTAGGTGAAAGCTAAAAATGAAATAAGATATTGCCAGCAAGAAAACATGTGGATGCATCACATTAAATTTAAATAGAAAATTTTCTTTTGAAACTCATTCTAAATGCATTTTTGTACTGAAAGAAAATAGTATTTTGGGAGAAATATTTTCTAATCTTAGGGTATGACAGATTGCATTATATTACATATTATATTA
Source organism: Myrmecophaga tridactyla (assembly GCA_004026745.1). Taxonomy (NCBI): domain Eukaryota; kingdom Metazoa; phylum Chordata; class Mammalia; order Pilosa; family Myrmecophagidae; genus Myrmecophaga; species Myrmecophaga tridactyla. Next base: position 3,158 of record PVIY010021319.1, read on the forward strand.
CTGACTAGAATAAGAATCAATAAATGCACCAAATAATAATACTTTTTATTAACAAAGTCCTTCATTTTATAAAGCATTTTCATATATAAAATGAAACAAAGGAAATACAAACACATCTACTGAACATTTATTATATGCTAGGAGTTGCCTTAGCTTTTTATATATATTACCTCATTTAATTTTCACAACTCTGTAAGATATAAACAATCCTCAATTTCTAGATGAGAAAACTCAGGCACAAAGAGATTAAATAACTTCCCCCAAGGTCACTCAAGTAACTAAAGTACAGCAAAAGTTTAATCTTAACATTCTCACTCCAGAGCTGGAGCCCCAAACCATCAAACCAAACCGAGCTGTCTATGTTACACCCTTGAACCACTTCTACTGGCCCTCAAAAAGTCTGTAACATTGCTTTGGGTTGGTACCATTATAAATGGTTTCAGAGAAATTATGAAGCCTCTCTCATATCACTCGATTAGTAAACAGTAAGGCCCCTTTTGGGTATCAAACCCTGCTGGCCCAACTCCTTGACAAAGTACTCTACCTAGTCAGCATGGCTGAGCCTTCTTTTCTTATCTGGCCTCAATGGAACCTTCCCTACAATGGTTCATATTCTCCAGGTCCTGAACTCCTGACTTTGAGTTCTGTATTACAGCATGATATATACAGAATGTTCTTTCATCCCTCCAGAGTCACCCCCAGGTACCTCAAATTCTATGTGAACATACAGCACAGGGATGCTTTGTACTGCCTTAGAACATCTAACCCTGAAGCTAACTCTGAAGAGAATATTGTAAGATCCCTTCCTTTGTCTCTATAAGCTTCTCCTCGCCCATGAGGCTTTCAGAAACACAAGTTTAAAAAGTGTGAACAGCAACCTGAGCATTAAAATTAATGAATGAAAATATATAACTATTGGCCATTTTGACAGTTTCTACACAATTAGATATCATGTGTGCATCTATCCATTCATTAAAAAAAATATTCAGTACAGTATATCAAGAGATTTTCCTAGGTGCTGGATTTATGGGACCCAATAACACAGGCAAAAATCCCTGCCTGCATGGAACTTAGAATTTAATGGGATTGCAATTTTAAAATGTAGTGTATTTGTTTTCTATTACTGTATAACAAATTAGCACAAACTTGATGGCTTAAAACAACACCAATTTAGTCTCTCACAGTTTCAGTGGGTCAGAAGTATAGGCACAGCTAGACTGGGTCCTCTGCTCAGGGTCTCACAAAGCTGAAATCAAAATGTTAGCTGTGCTTCATTCTCATCTGGAACCTGAACTAGGGGAGATTCCATGTCCATGCTCCCTCAGACTGCTGGCAGAAATTATATCTTTGCAGACAGGGTTCACGGCAGCTTGTTTCATCAAAGTTCACAATGGAGTTGCAGAGAGGATCTGCTGTTTAGTCTCTGGAGTCAAAGAAGACATAAGCTCTCTTTTAAAGAGCCCACTTGGTTAGGTCAGTTCACTGTGGATAATTTCTCTTTTGACTAACTCAAAGTCAGCTGATTAGGGACTTCAGTGACCATCTGCAAAATACTTCCACCTGTGCTTTATAATGTGATATAATCACAGGAGAGATAACTCATCACCTTTGCTGTATACAACTGTTTAGAGGTCACAGGTTCTGCCCACACTTAAGGGAGGGGAGTTACACAAGGGCGTGACGCATTGCGGATCACCCTGTGAATGTCCACCATGGGTTGCCAGGGAAAGTCTCACTGAAAAGAAATGTTTCCACTAATACTTGGAAAAGATGAGGGCTTGAGTCATAGGATATGTGAAGGAAGGAAATTGTAGACAATAGGAATAACACATGAGACCAAAGATTGCCTTATGAGTTCAAAACAACAAGAGCAGGGTGAGTGACAGGTAAGATAGGCATGATAAACTCAAAGTGATAACTCAGGACAAGTGGGGCCTTTGTAAGAACTTTGGCTTTTATTAGAGGGAGATGGGAAGCTAATGGACACATTTTATCAGAGAGTGACAAAACTAACCTACAATTTTAGAAATATCCTTCTGGCTGCTGGTAGGGAATAAACAGTTGTGGATAAAGGTGAAAGCAAGGAGGGAATAGAAAGCTATTAACATCATTGTGTTGGTTGAAATGATGTATATACCCTAGAAAAACCATGTTTTAATCCTAATCCCATTTTGTAAAGGCAGCCGTTTCTTCTAATCCCTATTCAGTATTGTATGTTTGAAACTAATTAGATCATCCCCACGGAGATGTGATTTAATCAAGAATGGTTGTTAAGCTGGATTAAGTGGGGGCATGTTTGGGTGGGTCTTGATTAGTTTACTGGAATACTATAAAAAAGGAAACATTTTGGAGAAAGGGAGATTCAGAGAGAACAGAGCAGAACGACAGGGCCGCAAGAAGCAGAGTCCACCAGCCAGCGACTTTGGGAGATGAAGAAGGAAAATGCCTCCTGGAGAGCTTCATGAAACAGGAAGCCAGGAGAAGAAGCTCACAGATAACACTGTGTCTGCCACATACCCTTCCAGATGAGAGAGGAACCCTGACTGTGTTCACCATGTGCCTTCTCACTTGAGAGAGAAAACCTGAACTTCATCGGCCTTCTTGAACCAAGGTGTCTTTCCTTGGATGCCTTAGATTGGACATTTCTATAGACTTGTTTTAACTGGGACATCTTCTTGGCCTTAGAACTGTAAACTAGCAACTTATTAAATTCTCCTTTTAAAAGCCATTCTGTTTCTGGTACATTGCATTCCGGCAGCTTGCAAACTAGAACAACAGTGTAGGCATGGACCACATTAGTGGTGGTGGAGGTGAGAAGAATTAGCAAACTCTGATATATCTTGAAGGTGAAAACAATGGGAGAAATTTTTAAAAAAGGATTAAATGACATCAAAGGTTCTGTATAAACCTTTTGACACAGTGCTGCTTGCTTTTTTTTTTTTTTTTTCAATTTTGCATATGGGCAGGAGGCACCAGGGATCGAACTCCAGACCTCCAGCACGGCACGTCGGAGCTCTGCCTGCTGAGCCACGGCAGCCACCCAGTGCTGCTTGCTTAATCTTACCTACAAATATACTTCATCTGTGCAAAATGACCCATGTACCAGATTATTCATTGTAGTGCTGTTTTTTTTTTAAATAGACCTTTTATTCTAGAACAGTGCCTTAGACTTACAGAAAAGAGGCAAATATAGGACAGAGAGTTCCCATGTAGCCTCATCCAGTTTTCCCTGTTGTGAACATCTTACATTATTGTGGTATATTTGTCACAACTAAAGAACCAGTATTATTCATTACCACACTTAATTTAGACTTCACTAAGTTTCCCTTAACATCATTTTTTCTGTTTTGGGATACCGCATTATATTTAGTTGACATGGTTCCTTAGGCTCCTTTTTGTTGTGATGGCTTCTCAGACTTTCTTATTTTTGATGGCCTTGACAGTTTTGAGACGTACTCAGAATTTTGTAGTATGTACCCCAGTTTGGTTTTTTTGATGTTTTTCTTATGGGTAGATGAATGTCTTAGATTTGGGGGAGGAAGGCCCCAGAGGGGAAGTATCATTTCAATACCTCATTGTATAAACTATCAACATGAATTTTAACTCAGGACATTCAGGTAGTGTTCTCCGGATTTCTATACTGTAAGGTTACCCTCTTCCTCTTTTTCCATACTCCCCTCTTTTCATGCACATCAGAAAGCACAGCCCACACTCAAGGGGTGGCAAGTTAAGCTTCACCCTGTTGAGGGAAGAATATATAAATTATTTGGAATTCTACTGCATGGGAGATTCGTCTTTCTCCTTCATTGATTTATTTATTCAGCCATTTATTTATATCTGAAGGAATATGTTCCCAAAGATATTTATTTTATACTTTGTATATAAAATATATTTGATGCTTCTTAATTCAATACTATGAGTTATTTCTCAAAATTTATTTTTCAAATCAGCTTTGGCCAATGGGAGAGTTTTCAAGTTTACTCCTGTGTTTCTTTGACGTAACCCCAATTGTTTTGTTGAGTACTTCCTTACTTTCTGGCCCTCCCAGATGCTCCAGTTTCATCTTGCGTATTCCCCACCTCTAGTTCTACAATCAGGTGTTTTCCCAAGGAACTCTGATTCCTTTCATGGGAGAATAATAGCAGAAATGATGATCTGGGTACTGGATATACTTATTGCTACAAAGCACTATTTTTAAATAGAAAAAAATTATTAACAGCCTACATGTCTACCTATAGAGGAGTAGTTAAATTATGATGTGCCCTGTGGAAGAGGGGGAAGGAGAGAGCAGACTCCAATTAGAGATGAGAATGAAATGGATCTGGTTAGAGCTAGGGTGAACCAGATACAAGGTAAAGGATGATATTAACTGTACTTTAGAACTTCAACTTTTGGTGAGACCAAAGGTAGAGATGTTCACTTGGTCCAAAATTTAAACCTCCTGTAGCATTCTATCTAATTTGACATGCCTGGTCAGTTTATTTAGACAACCTAGTTACATGGAACCTAGAAAAGGGGGTGAGATCTTGTTATTCTCTACAGGTTGATGTAATACATGGATACATTCCAGAATAGTGTAGGCAGAAAATAAAAAGTATTTACAAAGTCCCCTTGAGGGATTAGAGAAAAATGAGGAACTATTAGCTTTCCCCTCCTGGGGGATTCGAATGCTTAATTTAAGCATTAGAGACTCCCAATTTAACAAGCCAGACCCTTCATCTTGATGCTTGCCCTTGTGAATTTATTTCTGCAATGGCAAAGCTAGGCCTGCTTGTAATTGTGCCTGAGTCACCCCCAGAGAGCCTCTTTCATGGCTCAGTTGTGGCCTCTCTCTTTAGGCCAACTCTGAATATAAACTCACTGCCCAAACTCCCCTACAGGGTATGTAACTCCAAAGGGTACAAGCCTCCCTGACAATGTGGGACATGACTACCAAGGATGAGCCTAGCCCTGGCGTGGTGGGATGGAGACTGCCTTCTTGACCAAAAGGGGGAAAAGAAATGGATCAGAATAAAGTTGCACTGGTTAAGAAATTTCAAATAGGATCAAGAGGTCATTCTGGAGATTATTCTTATGCAAGCTTCAATCAGATATTGCAGATGCTAGGGATGCTCTAGGCTCTATCTAAGTCTTTATAAAAGCTTTTCTTGGTAGGTTTATTTTGCTCTGAAGATTGAGAGGAAGATCAAATGAGAGGAAGGGGATATAACTGAGAAATTAGGATGTAACAAATGATTATGACTACTGACTCATTATATTGCTACTTCTGTTTAGTGTCTATGGTTTTAGAATAGCGAGAAGGAAATTCCTGAAGTTGCTGAACTGTAATCCAGTGGCACTGGTCTTTGATAATGATTGGTAAAGCTATATAGCAAAGGGGTGCAAGGGTAGTTCAGTGGTAGAATTCTTGCCCTGATTACAGGCCCAATCAAACTTCCCAAAAAACAAAACCAAAAAACAAACAAACAAAAATTCAACAAATGGCGCTGCCATAATGGGATACTCTTACGGACAAAGATGTAATGTGACCCCCGCCATATGGCAGAAAAAAAGTCGGTTGCCCGTGTTTGTATGGATCCACTTTTGTATGTTTTATCTATTCCACTGACTTAAATATATTCTTATACTCACTCACACACATATACACATATACCTCTGACAATACTACACTGTCGTAGTTAACCTACCTCTGCTCTAAGTCTTAATATTGGGTAGGGTAAAACACTAGTGGTCAACAAGAGGATGGAGAAAGGGGTATGGGATATGCAGGATTTTCTCTTTTCTACTTATTTCTTAATCAGGAGTGATACAAATGTTATAAAAATGATCATGGTGACGAATGCACAACTATGTGATGATAAGTGTCAACCACTGATTGTATATTTTGGATGGACTTTAAAGTATGTGAATATGTCTCAATAAAATTACAGTAAAAATTATGATGTACCCATATACAATGGAACACTTTAATATACAATCATAAAAAATAAGGAAGCAACTTGTTGATGTGGTAGAGGACAATCCTAGCACAGCCTGCCAACTTTCCCTGGGACCCACAAATATATCCAGTGCTCAGGACCTGGTGCGTAAGTCTGGCAGGATAAAACACAATCCTCCAGTGCCTCCCCTCCCCCACTGTGTTGAGCATAAGTAAATATTCACTGGAGACAGTCTGATTCTGGTGGGCATGTTTTAGGACATTCAGCTCACACCCTGATGGTACATCTGTCCCTGGCAGGGAGGGAGCGCGGTTGCTCCACTATGGAGCACAAAAACAAGAGAGGAGTGGTCTCCCTGCGTGGGCCACAGATTGAGACCCACTGGCTGTGGGGAACCAAGGCCCACTAGTGAAGCTGACTTTGTACTGTCTCTTCCCTATGTGAGCAAAACATCCGTCCATAAGAGCCAATATGAGTCGTGCCTTGTCTGGTGACCCCAATGCCTGTCTTGGAGTGGGTTAACATCTCTTTAGGACAGCTATGAAATAAAGTTCAAGATATAGCATTACATGAAAAGTATGCACACAATATGTTATGTATGTACATGTACGCTAACATTTATATAAGAGGAAGGTAAAAATATTTAGTTATATATACACACACATATCTCTAGCAGAGTACACATGAAATTGCTAGAATTAGTTGCTAGAATTTGTTGCTATGGAGAAGGAAAACTGTAAAACTATGCATTGAGAAAAGAGAGAGAATTTTCACTAAATACACATTTTTATACTCTTTAAATTTTAAATTCATTACCCATACAGAAAAGTTCGGTGATTCCTCAAGCATGTAACACAAATTTTAGATGTGGTTGTATGCTATTCAGCATCACAAGAAATTAGGTAAATGAGAAAGAACAAAATCATGGTCTACTAAACTTGGTTATCTTTGTTTTCTCTCCAACTAGGTCGTACATTATTTTATGGTATGGATTGCTTTAAATTGTCTTTTATGTACATCTCAATTCCCTCCTCCAATATCACATCTTCTGCGAAGTCAGGCAGACTTAATTGCCTTGCCTAGAGAGGACAATAAAATTGTTTTTTGATTTACCACTAACAGGAAGTATGAAGATTCCTTATGGAAAATTATGTCCCTTCATGAATACAATTTGCCACTTTAACTATGCAGAAGGATCTTGCCTTTAATAAAATTATCAGGCCAAATTACAGACACATAGACTTGAGGGTGCTTGAGAGATGCAAAGCTTGGGGTAGGGAGAACAATATTGGATGTGGGGAGACAGATAATCCATATGAGAACTATGATTCATAGTAATATAATTTGGGGTTGGCAGCCAAATACCTGCTGAGAAGAAAGGATCCCAGACCCAAACCCAGGAGAACAATGCAAATATTTTAGTTACAGAATCAACTAGGCCTCCAAGAATGTATTACAGTGAATGAAAGCCAAAAAGAGGAAAATTTTAAAAGCTGGAAGACATTCAAGCCCTCTTACTGAAATGCATCTATTCAACTGTTCAAAATCCAGTTCACTGTTACCTGCCTCAAACTTTTGGCAATTCTACACCTATATTATAAGGGTATGCATATCACCTGGGCTGTGCTTTATCTGTTTATAGGACTCTCACCACCACACTGTGCACTCCTCAAGGTCAGGTACTATGGTAAATCTTTCCTTGTAGATTAAGGGCTTAGACATCCTCTAAAAACAGGTGAGAAGAAACCCAACACACAATTTCAAATACTAACACTGGCTTTGAGAAGAAAACTCTTCAGATTGATGACAGTAATGAGCAAAAACAACTGCTGTGTTCAGTTCTACAAAAGATAAGAGAAAAAGACAAGAAGAAGAAACAGAAGTATAGAAAAATTATGAAAAATGTAAGAGAAAACATAGAAAAAATAAGCTGAGGATGAAAGAAAAAAAATGAAAGTGAAAGCAAGATTGTGTAAGAAAAGGTAGGACATTACCGCCAATTATTTTGCAATTCCTTTCCTTATTGAAGAATATTCAGATCAGGAAGATACTAGTTATGATAGCAATGGCTAATATTATTTTGATGTGCTTACTACGTGAGAATTTTACCTGAAATAACCTATTTAAATCTTGCAACAGCCTTTCAGGGAGGAAATATTAATATCTTACCTAGCAAATGATGAAAGGAAGCAGAGCCAGTAGCCCTCCAAATCGAACACTCCTGCATCTGTTATTCTGGGATAAAAGAAGGATTTTGATATTCTAATATGAAACCAGCAACTACACTGATCATCTGTTTCCATTTCAAATCATGATGACTTTTCCATCTATAGTCAAAAGTTCCTCAGAGCTGAAGGCTGGGGCAACAAACATGCCACTTCAGTTTCAGGGTTTCATATTTAAGCATCTCTTCCACATTCCTTATCTGGACCTTTAAGATCATACAAATCTGGCCTAGGACTTATTTCAGCTTCATGGCATTGGTAAGACCAGTGTCTATTCTGATGAGGTGCTGACTGAACTGTACATATCATCAAATATTACATCAACCTGCATCTGGCCTATCACAACCTCTTCTCTCTTATGTCTCTTCACTCCTCAATACAAACCCTCTCATCATCTCCTTACATAGCTCTCAAACTCTGATACCTTACCCCTATAATTTTTGTTTATGGCATTCCCTGATCTAGAATGCAGTTCTATTCTTTTTTATAACCTTTTTTTTATTAGTGAGGTTGAAGGTTCACAGAAAAGTCACGCAGAAAGTAAAGAGTTCCCATACATACACACACACACACACACACACACACACACAAAGTTTTCCCTATTATTAATATTTTGCATTAGTGTGGTATATTTGTTGCAACTGATGAAATAATATTATAACTATACTATTAACTATAGTTTACATTAGGTTTCACTCCTTGTGCTGTACGGTTCCATTGATGTTTATTTTAATTTTTATTTTGGAATCAATATACAACCTAGAGTCCCCCATTTTAACTATTTTGAAATATACAGTTCAGTGGAATCAATTACATTCAAAATGTTGTGTACCATCACCATCACCCATCACCAAAATGTTTCCAATACCCCAAAGACAATCTCTGTACTAATTAAGCTTCTCCTCATTAACCACCCTGTCCCAGCTCATGGTACCCTGTATTCTAATTTCTGAGTCTATGAATGTGCATATTCTAAAAATTTCATATAAGTGGATCACATAATCTTTGTCCTTTTGTGTCTGACTTATTTCACTCAACCTAATGATTTCAAGGTTCATTTATGTTTACCACGTATGAGAACTTTATTCTTTCTCGTGGATGAATAATATTCCATTGTATATATACATTATATTTTGCTTACCCATCCTTCTGCTGATGGACAAATGTGTTGTTTCAACTTTCTGACTACTGTGAATATTGCTGCTATGAACATCAGTACTCAAATATCCATTCAAGTCCCTGCTTTCTATTCTTTTAGGTATATGCCTAGAAATGGGTTGCTGGGTCATATAGTAATTCTGTACTTAACTTTTTGAGGAATTGCCAAACTGTTTTCCACTGTGGCTGTACCACTTTACATTTCCTCCAACAATGTATGAGTATTCCTATTTCTCTGCAGCCTCTACAACATCTGTTATTTTCCTTTTTTTTTTTAGTAGCAGCCATTCTAGTGGGTGAGAAATATTTTTACATTGTGGATATTTGATTTCCCTAATGGCTGATGATATTGAACATCTTTTCATGTGCTTTTTGGCCTTCTGTATGTCTTCTTTGGAGAAATGTCTATTCAAGGCTTTTGCCCATATTTAATTGGCTTGTTTGTCTTCTTATTGTTGAGTTATAAGATTTCTTTCTATATTCTGGATATTAAACCCTTATCAGATATATGGTTTCCAACTATTTTCTCCCATTATGTAGATAGTCTTTTTGCTTTTTTGATAAAGTCTTTTGATCAATTTTGTTTTTTTAATTTTGATGAAGTCCCATTAACTTAATGTTTCTTTTGTTGCTTGTGTTTTCAGTGTAAAGTCTAAAAAACAATTGCGTAGCACAAGCTCCTGAAGATGTTTCCCTATATTTATGTTTTTAGGAATTTTATAGTTTGTTTTTGTATTTAGGTTTTTGAGCCATTTAAGTTGCTTTGTACCTAGTGTGAGGTAGGGGCCACCTTCATTCTTCTGTACATGGATATCCAGTCCCATTGAGTGGACTTGAGACCAGCATCACCCGAATACCAAAGCCAGATGAAGACATCACAAGAAAGAAAATTACAGACCCACATTCTTCATGAATATAGATTTGAAAGTTCTCAACAAAATACCAGCAAACTGAATCCAATAGCATATTAAAAGAATTATACACCATGATCAAATGGGATTTATCCCAGGGAATGTAAACATGGTTCAACATTAAAAATTCAACTAATTTAATCCATCACCATTGACAGAATGAAGAGAAAAAAACACACACGATCCCCACAACAAGGATGGGACATGTCAAGGATGCCCACTGTCACCACTATTATTCAAGAATTTGCTGTAAGTTCTAGCTGAGCAATTAAGCAAGTAAAGAAATAAAATGTCTCCAAATGAAAAGGAAGAGGTAAAACTTTCCCTTTTTCCAGATGACATGATCCTATATAAAGAAAATCTTGAAAAACCCACAACAGAGTTATTAGAGATAATAATCAAATTCAGGAACGAGGCAGGATACAAGACCAACAAGTAATAATAAGTGGTATTTCTTTATAGTAGTAATGAACAATCTGATTTGGAAATCAAGAGAAAGATTCCATGTACAATAGTAACTAAAGGAATCAAACAGCTAGGACATTTAACAAAGATGTACAGGACTTTTATATGGAAACTACAAAATATTGCTGAAAGAAATTAAAGACATGAATAAATGTCTTTTAATTGGCCTGTTTGTGTTTTTATTGTTGAGATATAAGATTTATTTATATATTCTGGATATTAAACCCTTATCAGATATATGGTTTCCAGCTATTTTCTCCCATTAAGTACACTGTCTTTTTACTTTTTGGATAAAGTCCTTTGATAATTTTTTTAATTTTGATTTTAATTTTAATTCACATTCTTGGATTAGAAGACTAAATATTAAGATGTCGGTTCTACACAAGCAATTTACAGATTCAATGCAATTCCAATCACACTATCAACAACTTTCTGTGCAGAAAGGGAAAAGTCAATCACCAAATTCACAGGGAAGGGGAAGGTCCCTAAGTAGCTGAAACCATCTCAAAAAAGAAGAACAAAGTCAGAGAACAAAATCATCTGATTTTTAAAATTGATTCCAAAACTACAGTAATCCAAACAGTGTAATTCCGGCACAAGGGCAGACATAAACCAATGGAATCAAATTAAGTTCAGAAATAAATCCTTGCATCTATGGCTGACTTGACTCAAGCATTAGTTCACTGTATTTTCACAAAATCCTATATAACACGTACAATTATTACACTGATTTTAGTAAGGAGAAAATAAATCTTCATAAAGTTTAAGAAAATTTCCTATGTTCAATTTTTATTGCCTGTCATTTTTTCTAATCATTCTGGATAATCAAGCATTTTATTGTATAATTTTGTGTTCTGTTTCTATTTCTTCATCTATACCAAAGGAAATAACACCTAATGCTTATTGAGCACTTCTTATGAGCCACGCAATTTTCATTTACTCCTTCTAAATGTAATTCTCACAACCACTTCTGTGAAGAAGTTTCTACTATCATTCTCAGTTTACAGATGAGGAAATTTAGAGTATTATCAGGCTAAATGAGAAGATACCATGGACATTTTAGAAAACTAAGCACCCATTATATATGTTGATACCTGCCCAACAACTGAACATTCAAAGCTACATAGAAATTTGTGAATGTCCCCTACTAAAGTATTTGTATATATTTATACATTATGTATACCTATATAGTAGTCCATGGAGCAGCAAGTATGATAACTATGAGAAAAATTCAAGGTGCATTTATTGTGCTCACTTTTTCTCCAAGAAATCTTTTTAAAATTATTATAGATGGGACTCCCATGTATTCTCTAATTTCATTTTTAAGCCAATGGAAAATACATTTCCTACTGCTGTTATGAAACCTCCAAAGTTAATTACTGAACTATCTGTTGGAATGATTTTTTGCTTATCTTTATTCTATTGGGACTCTACACCATTTGCATATAGCAATGGATAGTGAGTTCATTCTGACACAGTCAATTATATAAGTCTATCAACAGCCATTTTATTAAGGGAACAATAGAGACAGACGGCTCAGACTCTGTGATGAATGTAGATTAGAGAGAGGTCACCCTGACATACATAATTAGTTTTAGAATGTTAAATTAATAGGTAGAATCCCTCTAAGGCAACTATACATTTAGGCTGAAGTGGCAGAATCTGGAGTCTAGCTCCTGTCTGCTGTTGTCAGCACTGACATGGCTTAATGCACTGCTTGTGAAATGGCATAAGATATCATGGCAAAACTAAATGGTTGTGAAAACAAAATTTGCATAACACTATGGTTATACTACATACCCTTCCCTTCAGAAACATTTGTGCAATTAAACTATTATGCGGAGTCCTAGTGTTCTAGTTTGCTAGCTGCCGGAATGCAATATACCAGAAATGGAATGGCTTTTAAAAGGGAGAATTTAATGAGTTGCTAGTTTACAGCTCTAAGGCCGAGAAAATGTCCCAATTAAAACAAGTCTATAGAAATCCAATCAAAGGCATCCAGGGAAAGATACCTTGGTTTAAGAAGGCCAATGAAGTTCAGGGTTTCTCCCTCAAGTGAGAAGGGCACATGGTGAACACAGTCAGGGCTTCTCTCTCAGCTGGAAGGGCACATGGCGAAGACGGCATCATCTGCTAGCTTTCTCTCCTGGCTCCCTGTTTCATGATGCTCCCCAGGAGGCGTCTTCCTTCTTCATCTCCAAAGGTCGCTGGCTGGTGGACTCTCTGTTTCGTAGTATTGCTCTCTCTGAATCTCTCATTCTCTAAAATGTTTCCTCTTATATAGGACTTCAGAAACTAATCAAAATCCACTCAAATGGGTGGAGACATGTCATCCCCTAATCCAGTTTAACAACCATTCTTAACTAAATCACATCAACCAGGGAGATGATCTCATTAGTTTCAAACATACAGCATTGAGTTGAGATTATTCTACCTTTATGAAATGGGATTTATATTAAAACATGGCTTTTCTTAGGGGGCATACTTCCTTTCAAACCAGCATACCTAGTAAGGGATGGGCTCAAAGAGCTAAATCTTTGGGTGCCTTATGAAAACTAAATAGATATTTAAACAAGGGCTCAATAATAATCAATGATAAAATTTAGAGAAATATTAAATTACTGATCTGTACTTGCTAAAATATTAGCTTTAAAAAGTGAAGGTAGGGGGTGCGAGGGTAGTTCAATGGTAGAATTCTCGCCTGCCATGTGGGAGACCCAGATTCAATTTCTGGTCCATGTGCTTCCCAGAAAACAAACAAACAAACAAAACAAACAAACAAGCAAAACAAAAATTCAATAAATGGTGCTGCAATAGGATACTCACATGTTAAAATAATGAAATGTGACCCTGCCATGCACTCATGTATAGGTAAAAAAAAAATGTATCTATGGCTGAGCTGACCTATAAAAGATAGATGAAAGACAATATACAAGCTTTACTTTGGTTATTAATATTGTTATTAACTTGTCTGAAAAAAGAGGCATATAATTTTTATATAGAACAGATAAAGTTTGTTAGACACTTCTAGGACAAAGCGGAAACAATCTACAGGCATTTCTGTAAAATGTTCTGAGCTATGCCATATGTTATTTTATATCAATAGTGTAATTTATTTGCTCATATTTTAGCATTTACTCTGTGACAGGCACTAAGCTAAATAGTCTAACTTATGTCATCTGCTTTTATACACAGAGCATATACATATTACCACCCACATTTTACAGATGAGGTAAATGAAGTACCTTTTAGTAGTGAGTCTGATCACACAACCAGCTGATGAGAAAGCAAGGACTGCCAGAATCTAAAGTTCATATCCTAATGTGTTTATATAATTTTCTCATTTCATCACTCAGACCTCTAATCTGATTGAGTGAAGCCATAAATATATTTAGGTTTAGATTAAACAAACAGTTAGCAAGCATATTATTTATTCATCTACAGCACCAATTTAGACACTTTCCAAACAATTTTGTGAGATATTTTACTTTCTGAATCAAAAGCACAGAGAAGTAAGCAACTCCCTTAAGTTCATATGGCCAGAGTGCAAAGGTCATGCTTAGCTTACACATTTTCATTTCAACTTAATCACCACCTACGAGAACTAAGTGGAAACTCACCCAGTGAAACTCATCCAGCTTCATTGTTTCCAAGGCTACCATAAAATACTTAGGTTAGTATTGGTATAATATAGGATGCTTTGGGGTACAAGTTACAGTTTCCAATAGAGTCTGTTCTAGTTTGCTAGCTGCTGGAATGCAATATACCAGAAATGGAATGGCTTTTAAAAAGGGGAATTAAATGAGTTGCTAGTTTACAGTTCTAAGGCCGAGAAAATATCCCAATTAAAACAAGTCTATAGAAATGTCCAATCAAAGGCATCCAGAGAAAGGTACCTTGGTTCAAGAAGGCCGATGAAGATCAGGGTTTCTCTCTCAAGTGAGAAGGCACATGGCGAACACAGTCAAGACTTCTCTCGCAGCTGGAAGGGCACATGGCGAATACGGCATCATGTGCTAGCTTTCTCTCCTGGCTTCTGGTTTCATGAAGCTCCCCAGGAGGCGTTTTCCTTCTTCATCTCCAAAGGTCACTGGCTGGTGGACTCTCTGCTTTGTGGTGCTGCAGCATTCTCTGCTCTCTCTGAATCTGTGATTCACCAAAATATTTCCTCTTTTATAGGACTTCAGAAACTAATCAAGACCCACCCAAATGGGTGGAGACATGTCGTCCCTTAATCCAGTTTAACAACCATTCTTGACTAAATCACATCAACCAGGGAGATGATCCAATCACAGTTTCAAACATACAGTATTGAATAGAGATTATTCTACGTTTATGAAATGGGATTTATATTAAAACATGGTTTTTCTTAGGGGGCATGCTTCCTTTCAAACCAGCACAGGGTCTAAACACAATTTAAACAATCAGGATATGTAGATTGCACATGTGAGAAGGCCAGAAGTAGGAAATTTCTATATTGCTTTAGTGGCTTACTGAGGAAAAAAATCTTAGATAATTTTCATAGTGAAAATTATCCAAGTGCCCTGGCAGATTGATAATTATTCTTAGTGCCCTGGCAGATGATACAAGATGGTCAAAAGATAGCTACTGCAATTCAGTTATCATAGGCAGGCACCATCACATCCAGTGGCCATTCACATCTTGAAAAAGATGCTAACGCATGAAATGTCTTGTAGGAAAAAGCTGAGAAAGAAAGTAACTGACATTTGCAATCTCTTTAGTATGAGAAAGTCTTTGACAAAAAGATGCATGTGGTGGGTAGCAATGGAGGGTGATGGCCATCAGGTGGGCAATCATCAATGGCTGCATCAGACCTCCAGCATCATACCCATTAGTTACAAAGACACCTAATATGTCCATCTGTCAGCAACATAGACAATTACCCAAAAAGGCACAGAAGGAATAGCTATGAAATCCCAGCCAGGTAGAGGGTGTCATTTTCCAGTAGCCTGCAGCCCAGGAAATAAAAAAGTAAATAAAAGTCTGTCATTATTTTCTGAAATAATGACACAGAAAGAAAAATTATAGAATAACTAACCCCCACTGTTAGATGAATGATAAGATAAAATCATTTACTGATTTTACTTAATGGAAAATAAATATTGGGGAAAACGTAGTCTTTTGAAAATCTGAAGACTAATTATATGGCAACTGAATGTCGTGGTGAAGCATTTTATCTTACACCAAATGGTTTATAAACTACAGATTTTAATTTCCCTATGATATAAATGCATTTGAGCATTCACAGTACTTATTTAATGTCTTCCTTGCTTGCTAAAATTTTAGACAAACTCCGAATTCTCCAAAGCTTTAATGAACTCTTCACAACATCTACATGATTTCTAAACTAGCCATTTATTTCTTTAGCAGAGATGAAATTTTGGCTCTTTCTTTCCAAGGAGAGATATTTAGGAGGATTTATATCAATTTTCAGTGAATAGGAAATTAAACATCAGCATTTTTGATGGCTTGAGCTTCCAAAACCACTGAGAGACATCTCACTGAAATCAAAAGTCAAATAAAAACACACAAATCCACTTTATTTCCAAATACAGATGTGACAAATAAAGCACTTGAAATGTCACCATGACATTAGGTAAGAGATTACATTCTTAACTAATTTTCAAATATGCATGTTCAAATATTTGATTTCTTTATTGAAAAAGGTAAAGCTGGTCCTGATTTTCTTCCAAGCAAATTTCTGAACTCCCTTTATGGACTGAGTCCTGTAGCGCTAGATGTATGGTACATTTCAGAGATCAGAGTTTAGGATAAAGGTGGAGCAGTACTGAACTATAAATTGCAGAGCATGGAATGGTAATTTAACAATAGTTCCAAAGGTAAGCTTGAACATAGAAGCAAAGGGTTAGAAACTACAATGAGGCTAGAAAGAGTCAACCTGTGCTTGCTCACACACATAACAATGATAACAGATAAGAGCCACAAGTTTTTCCATGCACAATCAAAAGTGGTACCTGCAGATGTGCACATAACCCACAGCACATTTTATAGGACTCTCATTATCATATCTTTTAGGAGAGGAAGGAGCTTTTAAAGACAGGCATCACTGATGAAAACGTTTGACATTTAACTCGTAGAAGAAACCTTCTATCCTTGTAATCAGTAAAGTGAGTCTGCTTCTGAATTTGCTTACCTGATTGTCCCATATATTGCAGGAATGGGTTGGGGGTTATCAGAAAAAGCTGCCAGGGATAGAGAATAACAGTGTTGAGGAACATGGCTCCATGGAGATTGAGATTAAAAGATGATGATGTTGTGTGGCTGCCTCTATCACACTTTGGGGTGGTCCAATAATATACAGGATTAAAATTGTGGACAACCCACAAGGTTCTACAGGAGGCAGAAAAACATATGCCTAGACTCCTCAGAAAATCATTGTGTGGAATAGTATAATAATTTCCTATGGTACAGTAACAAATTACCACAAATCGGGTAGCTAAAGAGAGAAAAATTCAGCCTCTCACAGCAGTCTGAGAGCTTAGAAATCCAAAGTCAAGATACTAGCAAGGTTACCATCTCTCTAAAATCTCTAGTCAAGAGAATCCTTCTTTGTGTCTTCCAGTTTCAGGTGACTTCAGGCATTCCTTGGCTTGTTGTAATGTTATTCCATTCCCTGTCTCTGTCTTCACAGGGCCTTCTTCTTTTTTATATTCTCCTCCACTGTCTTTCCCTTATAAGAGAAATTGTTATTGGATTTAGGGCCCACCTGAATAATCCAGGATGTTCTCATCCTAGATCCTTAAGCTCATTACATCTGCAACAACTCTTTTTCTAACTGTAGTCACATTCCCAGGTTCCACTGAATGGGGGCCACCATTCAATCTATACAGAGCCCCAAGCTAGTAGAAAATTATGACAATGCCTTAATTCAGTCAGCCACACTTCACAAGAATTTTTTTAAGATTAGAATTTGTAGAAGATCAACACAATCTGGTGGCCAATGGATTAGATATGGTCCACGATGTCATAGGTTCATCCAGTGCAGTGTTGAACCAAACTTTAATTTTAGGTCTGTAGACAGGGAACATACACCATGGTTCACCACAGGCTCTACCTGTATGACTTCTACATTTAACTTAACAGTCTGGCCACTGAAGGCATTAGAGGTTCCCCTTCTAATATAGACCCAGGGCTGTTGTTGGTCTATGCAGAATCAGGGTTCATGGCTTGTGAATGCAGCTCAGAATGTATTTCAGCCTTAATTCATTCTTTATGTGGAGTTTATAATCCTCACAATTATACCCAATGGCCCTCTTTTATCTCAATTCATGAACCACCGGGTAAAGGATTTGGTCAAACTCTACTGTTTGCAGTCAGTGCTATGAAAATGATAGGTCCTTTCCCCACTTACACGATATAAAATCATAATGAAAAAAAGTATTTTCAAACAATGCAATATTCTCCAACTCCTACCCCATTAAACATCACTATTGTAGAAAACACATTAGGAGGACAACTCTGAATATATTGAATTCTCTTTTCTTGATTTTCATAAGTCTGTATTTTGTGCCTTAAAGTAGCTCTTAACATTAGGTGCCATCCTTTCATTAAAATGTTTGGAGAATATCTGACCCTCTTCATCTTCTTGGTAGATGCGAAGGGACACCCAGTAATCGCTCCACTGCCTCATTTGGAAAGCCTTCCTGATCAGAGTATCACGTGTTACCATAATATTTGGCAATATCTAGTAAATGCAACATGGTTTACAACATGCAGCTGTGCTTTGTACCTAAATACAGCAAAAGTAATTGTGAACAATTTCAAACTACAAAGAAAAAAATCTTACAACTACTGATAAAAATGCACCAATTATTCAATAGGAAATAATCCAACTGAGGGTTCATTTTTTGATGACTGAGTTCATTTTCTATTTTCAATTTCTGAGAAACAAATGGAAATGCTCACAGAGTTGTTTCTTTGTTCTCTGAAATCTAGATGTTGCTAAGTTCCTCATCAAACCCAGTAGATTGATGATAGACATAAGGAAATGGCAGACATTTAAATGATCAAGATTATAATTGGTAATTAGCTCCCAAATTATTCTTGTTTTTTTCAGTCAGATAGAAGATATTTTTATAGTTATATAATACCAGAAAGAAATATAAATATACCATTAAGAATATAATATTCTTGTGAAATTTAATATCCAGTAGTTGGGAATGTGTACTTGACTATACACAACAGAAATATAAATAAAAGATATTTTAACAATCTTGAAAGGAAGTTTATTTTGAAGTTAAGCCACATAAATAAGAATCTGACAATAATCCTAACATAAAGCATTATAAATTGTGTTGTAGTTTTATCTAGAATATCTCTATACTAGGAAGATTTCTTTCCTTCATGATTTCATACTATATCAAGTATGTATTCTGTATATATTTTCATTTTAGTCACGATGTTCTGCTAATCAAAACTAGCAATATAATCTAGAAAGATCTGGGAAATTAATTAGGTACAACTGATTTTGATTCTCTTTATCTTCTCTATGTCTTCCGCTTAGGGAAAAGGAACCTATCAGTGACTGATAAACCAAGGAGATTCCATTTATTTTATAGAAACATCTACTAAAAGGCTGGCTATGAGTTATAAATCATTTAGTCTTGTCCTGACATCACCACACTTAAATGCTGACCTTGAGATGAAAGCATAGCTCTCTATGTGGAAATTAAGTCGAGGTATTTCCATATCAGCTGATTCCAATTATACATTTTGACCAGTTAAAGCAGTGAGGGGTGTGGGGATGTTAATTAAAGTTGCATGGCTACATGGAAGAGGAAGAGGTATAAAGAGCCTCAAAGGATTGGGAAGGATACTTCATGACTGTACCACTTCTAATTACAAACAACTTGAATAAAAGCAATTTGGCAAATCTATCTGCCTGCTGGCTTCAATAAAATGGATCTAATTCATAGGAAAACTTGAAACCCAAATCCAGGTTATTAACTTTTCAATTGAAAAAGAAAGAAAAGGAAAAGGGTGATTTTTCCCTTCTGAGTGATCAGAAATAGCCTAATAATTAAAGACATTGCTCATTTTAAGTCCTGTTAGAGAACTGGGGAGTCATGTTATATATATAATAGAGAGAGAGATATCATAGGCCCATCACAGATCCTGGAGATAGCAATAGCAAGTGAATGTAATAATTCTCTTTAAGCTTACATAAATGCATTCAGTCATCTAGAATTGATTGTATTCCATGACTGTATCTACCCACAATAAAGGAGTCAGTATGTCTTTCTGATTGTTAAAGGCCAACTGACTGGTAAGTGCATCCCACTTGTGTGCTTTTTGTTCTTAACAAAAATACATGTTAAATTGTATTTGACTTCAGAATATTTACTTTAATAAATTGTAAAATATGCACTTGCAGTTTAAATGAAATGAAATTTTAGAAATAGAGAGTAACTTTGGTAATGTATTTCAGAAATATCAAGATATAAGGATTACATTTAATGAAAATGAGGACCTTTCTCACACTAACAATCCTAAAATGTGGCTTAATGTCTTAGAAGAGGTTCCCAAATACTTCCCTGTTCAAACAACTATCAGGAAAACACTGATTTCAATAACTCATGCATCCAACACGATAGAAATATAGTTTTGTAATTTAAGGTGAAAGAAGTATGCCAATATTCCAGGTGAGGTATCGGTTTAATACATTATGCAAACCAAAACTTACTCTCCAATGTCACCATATAGCAAGATTTAGAAAACTGCTTTTCATGTCCTTTTGCTTTTGCTGTCACTTCCTACCCTGCCATTACCAATTTCATGGTAGTAGTAAATTGAATACAGAGATAGCGAAGCGCTGACAAGTTCATTTCATGTTTTTTCCCACAGTTGTTCGTCTTAAATTGAATTCCCTACAGAAAATAATAAAATTATGAGCCTCATGTCCTCTGCTGAAATTAGGAGTAACTTTGTTACCGGCCTTCAGAAATTTGTTCACCATCTCATAATGGATGAGGGTCACCACTTGAGTGTGGATGCTAGTCATGTCCCAATCTGTAGTCTCATTTTCCTAGAGACTATTTTCCCATCGCCAGATTAGAGATGGCCCCAGGGCAGTGAATTTATGCGTCCATAATGAAATCAGTTAGTCCACAATTGCATGCCAAATACATGTTCATATCATCTTTATGACCCAAATAATAGATCATGGAGTTATAAGCTGAAAGGAAACTAATTAACCTTTAATGAGATGAGGACACTGTAGGACAGTTGGCACTTTTCAAGGGCCATAATTCCCAGACTGAGACATCCACTTGGGCTTCATGCCATGGTAGATCCATGACGTATGTTTGGCGCCAGCCTGCTTTACAGTATCTGCTGAGTCTTTCCACAAAAAACAAAGCAAAATAATACAAAATGCTACCTGGCTGGGCTAATATGGAGAATTTGAAAATAAGTGAAATTTCTAACATACTCATCCTCAAAATCTTCTCTAGTTAAAGGAAATTATGCACTTTACAAGCTCATCACAGACCACTCTGTTTTAAAGGATTCTAACCATGCAGGCATGAAACTAAAGGAACACTCAAACCAAACAGTGGTATTAATATACTCACTCTTGTCACGGTGGAACATCACATTTTTCAATACTGTTTAATTCATATTAAATTACAACTGAAGGCAAAAGTTCAGTGAATTAATCTGTACCCAGTTACCAGCATACACGTAACTTCTGAAATTACAGATTCAGAATAGGTTGTCTGACAAACGTGCAAAAGAATAGTATCCACATAGTGTTTATTAATGTTCTAAAAGTTGAGAGAGAAACCTCTCTGGAATTGTTTGACCGTCATTCTTATCATTTGAGTTGGCATTTATTCTAGAAAGAAAACACAGAGCCTGTAAAATATCTTTCTCTCCATATTGATCTTTCCATTGAATCCGGACAAACATTTTTATCTGGTGACATGTTAATGTGGCAAACACTTACACGTCTATCTACGAAAGAGTAATGATGTCATCCGGGCTCCTCTAGAGTCATCTGTTCGATTTTTCACATGCGAAAGAGGAGCACTCCATTTCCTCCTTTTAGCTCAAATCAAGCTGAAGTACCTTAAAAGTGACTGATTTCATTTCTGTTATTTATTACACTTAAATAAGACCAATTACAATCACCTTTCTTTGTAAAATGCATGCATGTTACATGGCAGCCTTAAGATTGTTAAGGCCTTAAACTTCATGGAATGTTTAATGTATAAACGAAAGATGGTAGTTTGCTACTAGTGACTCATATTTTTTTCCTTTTTTCTCTCTCTTTTTTCTTTATTTGAGAAGTTTTGAATTTATAGTGTCCCCCCTTTAATCATTTCCAGTATATATTTCAGTGCTGTTAATTGCATTCACAATACGGTATGGCCATTGCCATCATCTACTACCAAAATATTTCCATCATTTTAAATAGGAAGGCTACACGTTTTAAGCCTTGACTTCCCATTCTCCATACCCACTCTATCCCTTAGTAACCATTATTCTAGATTCGACTCTATGAGTTTGCTTATTACAATTGTTTCAAATCAATGTCTGTCTGGCTTATTTCACTCAGCATGATGTCTTCAAGGTTCATTCATGGCATCACATGTATCACAACTCCATTCCTTTTTATGGCTGAATAATATTCCTTTGTATGTATATATATGACATCTTATTTATCCATTCATCAGTTGACAGACACTTGAGCTCCGTCCATCTTTTGGCAATTGTGAATAATGCCACTATGAACTCTGGTATGTAAATATCTGAGTCCCTGTTTTCAATTCTTTAGGGTGTAAATCTAGAAGTGGAGTTGCCAGGTCATAAGGTAGTTTTATACTTAGCTTTCTGAGGAACAGCCAAACTGCCTCCCACAGAACTGCATCATTTTACATTGCCACCAACAATGAATGAGTATTCACTTTTCTCCACATCCTCTCAACTCTTGTTATTTTCCAATTTTTTAATAATGCTCACTCTAGTGAGTGTGAAATGGTATCTTGTGGTTTTGATGTGCATTTCCCTAATGGCCAATGTTTAACATCTTTTCATGTGCTTTGTGGCCTTTTGTATATCTTCTTTGGAGAGATGTCTGTTCAAGTCTTTCGAGCATTTTTAAATTGTGCTGTCCATCTTTTTTCATTAAGTTGAAGGATTTCTTTATATAGTCTGGATATTAAACCATTATTGGATATGTGGCTTCCAAATATTTTCTTCTGTTGCATAGGTTGCTAGTGATGCTATTTTTAGAGAACATTTCCTTCTATAAATTCCAGGTTCTTCTCAATTCCAGCTTTGAAGGCCATATTTATTTTTCTCAAAATACTTTGTGTGGCTGACAAACAGAAATATTGGCTTACCTGAAGTTTTTATTTAAAAGATTGGGAAACAATACAGGACTATTTAGTTGACAGTAGAAGAAAGCATCCTCACAATTTTAAACCATTTTGATAAAAACTTTAGTGAAAAATGAGTTATGTGTAGGGAGGAATCATGATCTGAGGGTGAAATCATTTGTAAGTTCAAAATACTAACAAGAAGCCAGGAGAATCCCCCCTCCTCACCACAGATACAGAATAATGCTTGTTCCTGTTTAATGAACAGCTGTATATTAAAGGGGAGGGAAAACTTACCGACTGTGCTGGTTTGAAAGTATTATGCACCCTAGAAAAGCCATGTTTTAATCCTGATCCAATCTTGTGGGAACAGATATTTCTTTTAATCCTGATTCAGTATTATAGGTTGGAAACTTTTAACTAGATTATCTCCATGGAGATGTGGCACACTCAAATGTGAGTGTGGCCTTTTGGTTAGATGGAGATGTGACTCCACCCATTCAAGGTGGGACTTGATTAGTTTACTGGAGTCCTTTAAAAGAGGAAATATTTTGGAGAGAGAGAGAAAGGACAGAACCCTCAAAGCTGACAGGAACTTCACAGCAGGGCTGACAAAGATACAGACATGTAGAGAAGAGAGGCAAAGATGTTTGGAGATGCTTGGAGCCCAGCAGACACAGCCATGAGATGTTAAGTAAGCCAGAACCTGCAGAGAGCCAAGGAAAGTCAAAAGATGAAAGTCAGCCCCAGAGAAGTAATGTGAGGAACCCCCATTGGAACAGAGGCTGAAAGCAATGGAGCCCAGGAGCAAGGGACCAGCAGATGCCAGCCACATGACTACTCAGCTGACAGAGGTCTTCCTGGCACATCAGCTTTTCTTGAGTGAAGGTAACCTCTTGTTGGTGACTTAATTTGGATACTTCCACTTTATTACAAGTTGTAAATTAAACTAGTAAATTATTAAATTCCCCTTTTTAAAAGCTGTTCCATTTCTAGTATACCACACTCTGGCAGCTTACAAACTAGAACACTGACTCATACTGTATTTATTTCTTAAGCATAAGGACTATGTACCAGGTTCTGAGCAATCACCCTACCCAGTTGTTCTCAAACTTTAGAATTACCAGAATGCTTATTAAAATAGAGATGTCCTTGGGCCCACCTCAAGAAATTGTGATTTGGTGGATCTGGGTTGAGACTCTGGAGTCTGCTTTTTAATAAAAGTATCACAGATAATTCTGGAGCAATTCTGTCCTGTGGATCACTGTCTGAAATACTACTGTAATTCAAACCCCATATGGGTTCTGAATTCTAAAGTGAATTTGGCATAAAGAAATTCTTAGAGCCTTGGAATTAGGCTGTGGCAAAAGTCTTTGTAATAGGGCTATTACTAATAAAGGCTAATGGTGGAAGATGCTGATTCCCTCAGAGGAGCCGCAGTAATTTGCATGAGAAAACCAGCAGTAATTTTGGGAGAGAAGGGATGAAATTCAAATTTATAGAGACTTGTCTGCATGAGTATTGCTTAATCTTCACCAAGTGTCCATAGCAGGAAAGGGCAAAGAGTCCCTTGAATGAAAATTACCTATGATAAGGAGAATGGTTTAGTGGCCTGGGCATAACACAAGAATTTCAGAACTGTGGCAGAGATTGTCTAATGCTAGATTCCTTTCAGGACCCACGTCAGTAGCAGAATGACGTAATACTTTTCTTTTCCTCTTCTCATTCTGAAGCACGTATACCCCTTCTCTCTTTTTGGGGTCCAGGGCTTAAGACAAAGCACAGAAGGCCGAAGGAAAATTGAAATAAATCTAAGGTCTATTTTATTCTTCTTTTTCACTAGCTAATTCACTAACGAAAAAGAATGCACATCAACTTGGTTTAACCTTTAGGTAAAGGGGAATATCTGTAGGAAACCTAGCAATATATTCATATATTCATAAATTTGATCACCAAAGAATAATTGTGAATAACTTACATAGTTATACAGAGATTTTACTGTCACTTGAGTTTACATAAAGGGCTCTCTATCAAATCCATTGCTATATGTTAGATGTCTCTTCAAATTTCATTTTCTCTTCAGTTTTCCAACTGCTGATGGAGACTACCTTATCAACTGTTCATTTTTATTATGTTTTACTAACTTTCTTGCTCCAACAAATCAAAACCATTAAGAAAAATTATTTCTTGTTACCACTTTCTCTCTTCATCTTAAACCTTAGGCTTTACCTCTGCCTTTAGCATTCTGCATAATAAACTTCTACCATATAATTATCTTCCATGGCAAGAAATCTGTTCTCTTCATTTGTCAAGTTAGTCTTCCATGTATTTTACATCTCTGGACTTACCACTGTCTGTGTAACTATATTCCTTGTATACATACATTTTTTAGTTTTTAAATACCACTGTGCTGGTTTGAATCTGTTATATACCCCAGAAAAGACTACATTATTTCAATCCCTTCTTGTTGAGGCAGAACCGTTGTGAATAGGACCTTTTGATTAGGTTGTTTCCATGAAGACGTGATCTACCCAATCAAGGTGGGTCTTAATCCTACAGCCCTTTAAGAGAGCTCATGGAGAGAGAGAGAAGCTTAAGACAGAAACTCCCCAGGAGAAACACGCAAGGGCCCGCAGAAGCCCAGAGACAGTTTTGAGGAGAAGGAGCAGCAGTTGGTGTCATGTGCCTTCCCACGTGACAGAAGAAACCCAGATGTCAGCAGCCTTTCCTGAGAGAAGGTATCTTCCTCTAGGAGCCCTAATTTGGACATTTTCATGACCTTAGGACTGTAAAGTTGTAGCCTAATAAAGTTACAATGAAAAAGCCAACCGATTTCTGGTATATTGCATTTGGCAGCTTTAGCAAACCAAAATACCATGTTCGATATATTATCCCTACGAAATTTATCTCCTCCCTACATTGACAAAGTAATATTAAATACTTTCTTAAACTTGGAACAACTGTCAGAAACTAACTTATTCATTGGTTTATTCACATATTTCTTAAGTATGTACTATGGGTCACACACATCCTAGGTGCTGTAACTACGTACACTAATGTACAAAACAGCACACAGGCACTCAATATTTGACCACAACAAAATATATGCTATCTGTGTATTATAAAAATGTCCTCAACAAAAACCCATCCTCTCTATATTAAGGCAATGATGATGGAATTTGCAATCCATGTGAAATCTATTTTTGATGAGTTATCATTGTTATAAATTTGTTACCGGGCAAAGGCGGTGGATTTGCTGCCCAATGCACTCAATGACCAGTTTGTGAGACAGTGGGGTTTCAAAGAGAGGAAGTTTATTGTTAGGTGTGAAGCAGGATTTCAGATGGCCTATCAGCCCAAAACTCTGGTTCTGCAGTAATTGTGATGGTTTTATAGTATTAAAAGATGGGCAGGCCTTCCATGAAGGAGATCTGCATTCGATTTCCAGATCATGCACCCCCCCAAAAAAAAAAGATGGGAAGGTTTTTGGATAATGAGCACAATGATCTAATTATTAAGAATGCATAGATTATTTACATGCTTAGACACAGAAAATGGTGCTCTTAATATGATGATGGGTATGATTTTTAGAACTATAATGAGGTATACATGACTTACAGTCAAAGTCTAAACTACTGTGAATGTCAACTGGGCCAATTTTCATTAGGTCTGCTTCTGTTGTCAAGATAACTTTGGAGTTGGAGCAGGTTAGTTCTGGGATGGTCCAAGACCCTTCATTAATAAACATGAGGGGCTGTCTTTAGTGACCACACTCTAAAGTTGAAAAAATGAATCACAGTGGGTAAAATGAAGGTTAGTTACAAGGTTTTTACAATCACAAGGGCACAAAATCAAGGCTATACAATCATTATCAGAAATGAGGGCAGCTGGATTACAGTCTAGAGATTTCAGTTATTTCCCTCTGTCTACTCTAATTTCTGGAAAATAAAAAGGAATATCTACATAGCGATTCAGTAATCGCAATCATCTTTAAACTTAACTTGTCAGTTACAATAGGAACAGTTTCTATTTGGAGTCATGAAGATGTCTCGGTAATGGATGGTGTTGATGGTAGCACAACATAGTGAGTATAATTTATGCCATGGAATTACACACTTGAAAATGGTCAAAATGGGAAAAACTTTGTTTTATATATATTTCCATAATCGAACAAAACAAAACAGTCCCAGGGCCCCCTCACTTTCACAGAGCAAGTAAATAAACTCTGGCTCTAGATGTAATGATAGGTGCCATGAGAGGTAACTGAGAAATTAAGATTTAAGGGATGATTTTGATTACTGGATTGTTATATAAATATTCCTTTTTGCATTCTGGTATATTGGACCAGACAGAGGGGAATACCTTAAATCTATGAACTGTAATCGAGCTGCCTTGATCTCTGATAACGATTATATAGCATTTTTCTTCTGCCCCTGTGATTGTAAAAACCTTGTGACTAACCTTCATTTGTACTCATTTATCCATTTTTTTTTACACATATCCAGTTTTTTAACTTTGGAGTCTTGTAATCTAAAGTCAGCCCCTAACATTTATTAATGAAGGGTCTTAGGTCAGTCCAGAGCTGGGTCCCCACATCCAAAGTTGTCTTGATGACAGACACTGGATTTCACCAAAGTAGGCCTGCCTGACGTGTAGTAGCTTAGAGTTGAAACTACAAGTCATCTATACATCATTATAATAGTAAAAATCACACCCACATCATATTAAAGCTGCCATTTTCTTACATACATTCCATGTCTAAGCATGTAATCAATCTGCATATGCTCAATAATTAGATCACCTCTGATTATATCAGCTGGGGCCACTGTGCTCATTATCCTAAAACCTGTCCAACTTTTAAGCCTAAAAACTATCAGAATTACTGAAGTTTGGGGAGCAGGTTTTGGGCCAAGAGACCATCTATCTGCTCTGATGCTATGCACTTAGTCATAAACTTTTTCTTTCTTTGAAATCCTGGTGTCTCAGGAACTGGTCTTTTGAGCACATTGGACAGAAGAATCCACTGCTTTGTCTGGTAACAGCATATTCAAGGAAGAGATGAATTGTTAGAGAATATCACTGGAGACAGTGTAGTATAGCATTCTTAATTCATTATATTCCATATTAAATGTGACTTTTACCACTTCCTTTTAAATATTTAGTGTCTTTAACCATCTTTCTAACCTGTGTGCTATTATTATCATATGTTAATCATCCATATATGTTGGAAACTCTGAAATGTTAAAACTAATGTTTTTAATGAACTCTAAGTCATCAATATCTTTTACATGTAACCACCTATTTATTCTTTCCAGGGTTCTTTATTTCTTTCTGTGGCTTTATAACTAAGAAGTTAGGATTTAGGAGATGATTATTATAACTGAATCATTATATAGATATTCCTTTAAACCTTCTGTTATATTAAGAATAGACAGAGGGAAGTACCTGAAATCTCTTAACTATAATCCAGCAGCTTTAATATTTGATAATGATTTGTACAGCTTTCATCTTGGGAATTTGTGGTTATAAAAACTGATAAATGACCCTCATTTGTACTCCCTTTATCAGCTTATTTTGTCTGTTTGTTTGTTTTACTTTAGGAACTTGTAATCATGAGAGCAATGCCTAATGCTAATGGAGGAACTTGAATAAGCTCAGAACCAACCATTAACTTGGTTCTAGCACAGTTTCTCCCTTTTATATTTGTAAATTGTTTTTGCCCATACTTGCTGTTGAGATGGCAATAATCCTGTCTCCCCTCTTTTCTGCTTATACTTGCTATTGAAATGGTAATGACTCCATCTCCACTTGTATAAATCCATAAAAAATTGAACCCCTTAGACTCTGAGAGACAGCCATTTAGGCTGGTAGTCTGTCTGGTCTCCTGTTTTGTGCCTACCAATAAACATTATCTTTGAAATCCCGGTGTTCTAGCTTGCTAGCTGCCAGAATGCAATATACCAGAAACAGAATGGCTTTTTAAAAGGGGAATTTAATAAGTTGCAAATTTACAGTTCTAAGGCCAAGAAAATATCCTAATTAAAACAAGTCTATAGAAATGTCCAATCTAAGGCATCCAGGGAAAGATAACTTGGTTGAAGTAGGCCGATGAAGATCAGGGTTTCTGTCTCAAGTTGAAAGGCACATGGCAAACATGGTCAGGATTTCTTGCTCATCTAGAAAGGCACGTGACAAACACAGCGTCATCTGCTAGATTTCGCTCCTGGCTTCCTGTTTCATGAAGCTCCCTGGGGCATTTTCCTTTTTCATCTCCAAAGGCCGCTGGCTGGTGGACTCTCTGCTTTGTGGTTCTGTGGCATTCTGTCATCCTTCTTTTCTCTCTCCAAATCTCCAGCTTTCTCCAAAATGTTTCCTCTTTTATAGGATTCCAGTAAACCAATCAAGACCCACCCAAATGGGTGGAGACACATCTCCACCTAATCCAACTTAACAACCACTCTTGATTGAATTACATCTCTAGGAAGATGACCTAATTATAGTTTCAAACATACAGTACTGAATAGGGATTAGAAGGAATGGCTGCTTTTACAAAATGGGATTAAGATTAAAACATGGTTTTTCTAGGGTATATACTTCCTTTCAAACCTGCACACCTGGTGTCCCAGGAATTGGTCACTTGAGTACATCTGTCAGAGAACACACCATGTTGCCCAGTATCAGATTTATGCTTTACCTTGCATTATGTCTTTTGGTCTGAATGACTTCTTTATTGTTTCCTTTATGTGGGTCTGCTGGCAAAGGATTTCTTAGTATGTTGCTTGTCTGAAATGTCTTTATTTTATCTTAATTTTTGAAGGATATTTTCACTTAGATAAATTCTGGTCGGTTGCTTTTCTTTCAGAACATGTGTCATTATATTGTTGCCTAGCTTTCATAGTTCATGCTGAAAAGTCAGTAATAAGTCTATTGTTGCTCATTTCAAGGTGATATGCCTCTTACCCCAGTTGTTTTAATAATTTTTCATTATCTTTAGATGTGAGAATTTTAACTATTTTGTGGCTGTGTATGGTTTTCTTTGAATTTATCCTGCTCAGGGTTTCCTGAAGTTACTGAAAGCATATGTTGATGTCTTTCATCAATTTGTGAGCTTTCTCAATTAGCATCTCGTTAAACAATGCTTCTACCCCTTTCTTTCTTCTTAGAATCCAATTTCCCATGTAATTGTCAAATTGACTATATCCCACATGCCTCATTAATACTGTTCTGTTCTATTCCCTTTTGCACTTTTTGCTTTGGTTTGGATATTTTATTACTGTGTCTTCAATTTCACTAAATTTGTCTTCTGCAACTTTCAATCTACTGTTAAAAACATCTAATAATCTCTTAATTTTAGACGTTGTACTTTTCAGTTCTAGAACAGAGGTTGGCAAACTATAGCCCATCAACCAAATGCAGCCCATCACCTGTTTTTGCAAATAACATTTTATTGGAATGCAGCCACATCTATTGTAGGTACTGTCTATGTCTGTTTTCTTACTATAGCAACAGAGTTAAGTACTTGTGAGAAAAACAGTATGGACAACAAAACCTAAAATATTAACTAATTGGTCCTTTACAAAAAAGTATATTGCCTAAGAGTTACTTTTGTTGCTCAAATGTGGTCTCACTCTCTCTAAACCCAGCTCTGTAAGTGAAATTACTGCCCTCCCACCTACATGGGACATGACATCCAGGGGTGAAAATCTCCCTGAAAGCATGGAAGATGACTGAGAGATGAATCCATCCCTGGCACCATGGGATCAACAATTCCATCCTGATCAAATGGGGGGAAAGAAATGTAAATAATAAAGGATCAGCGCTGAGATTGTTCAAATAGAATTGAGAAGTTACTCTGGAGGCAACGCTAACGCAAACTTCAGTTAGACATTGCTACCTATTATACCTTGTCAAACCCCAACCAAAACCATTCCAGCCAATCCTAAGAAACTCTATGGCAATATATAAGATTCTACAAAGGCTCCATGCATTTGAGTAACTTTCCAGAAACCTACAACCTCCAGATGAGTCCCTGAACCAGATAAGTCCTGAAACGTAGAGGCCCAGCCTCTCCAGAACATCAGCTCATTCCATCTCTCTACCCCATATTATTGACAGCCCCTTCCAACATGAAAAATTTAGAATGGTTATAGTCCAAATACTCCTAAAGAGTGGGATGTAAAGATCAAAGGTGATGGTGGAGTTATACAGAGAAGGTAGGGTATAACAAGTTAATATGATTGCTTAATCATTAAATTGACATTACTTTTAATCTCCAGTATCTTAGAGCAGCTAGAAGTAAAAACCTAAAATTATGGAATTGTAACCCATACCAAACTCTAAAATTAGTTCTACAACTAATCGCTGTGCTGTGCTTTGAAATTTATTGCTTTTATATATATATATGTTATTTCTCACAATAAAGAAAATAAGTCAAATGTGACAATTTTAAAAAAATGTATTTTTTCTAGCCTCTTATATTCTGAAGCAGCTAGAAGGAAAAATCTGAGGTGATGGTATGGTAGTCCATGACAAACTCTGGGATCTTTCCTGTAACTATTTGTGGAAGAGTTCTCTGAAAATTATTGTTTTTTCTTTCTTTGTACATATGTTACATTATACAATAAATTTTTTTAAATATCATATTTATATGCCTGAAAAAATATATAACTACCATTCTTCTAGAATGTCAATTTCTTTCTTTCTTTGGATTCAAATTTTCCATTTCTTCATTCATTTTTTTCATCTTTGCTTCAGTTATTATATTTATAAGTTATTTTAAAATCCTTGCCTACCAACTCCAAGAACTTGATCATTTCTATGTCTGTTTCTATTGCTTACTTTTTCTCTTGATTTCTAGCCATATTTTCCGACTATTCTCAAGACTCAACTTTTTTCTTTGTTTGTATTCCAGACATTGTTTATAAAAAAACCATAGAGTCTGAAATAAGTAGTATTCTTATCTAGAGAGGACTGACCCTTTCATTTATTAAACAGATAGTTTGAAAGGCTGTTTACACCACTTCAAACATGAATTCACTGGCCTTTGGCTGAGATGCTCATTTAATTAGACACAGTACAGAAATGTCTCAAGACCAAACCCTGTAGTGTGTTCGCCATTGTATCTATCTACCCTCTTACGGTACTTTTATTCCTAAGGCCCATAGCGGCTGAGGATTTCACTCTCCTTTTCTGAGCATCTCCCCTCCTTGGGTGTGGCCTTCTCAGGCTTTTTGATGGATATTCTGGCATGGTGCTGCATATGCTTTCCTGAAATATTTCCCTTTGGAAGTTTTGAACCTAACTATTTAGCTTCCTACCCTACACAGATTCAAAATCTGGCAAAATTTTGAGGAAAAGGAATTCATTATATTTTTTGCAAGCCTCTTCCTGTAGAATGATGTTGATGCCAAACCTCTATGAAATTGGAAGTTATATCACTCTGCCTTTCTGACCAAACCCCAGATTCCTGCTCTACTTAAGCACTCAGAAAATTTCCTGTTGTGAAAACCAGCTGTACATTTTGGGCTCCTCCAGATTTCAATCTGTCATACCAGATGACATGGCCCAAAAGCTCCTCTGGTTTCTCTTTCCCTTATTAGAGTCCTTCTGTCTATAGTTAGGGGATCCTCAGCCTCTGTAAATGCCGAGGAGAAAAATAAAACAGCTGGTAATTCAACTCACCTACGAAGGGTCTTCTCTCTCTAGAATTCCATTCATATAATCACGTATAGTCCTATACCTCTAAAACAATTTTAGAAGTACGATATTTTAATTTACCCATTTCTTATAATAGAATTGATTCTGCAAACATTAACATCTTATTTAGAAGCAGAAATCTTGCACTAAATATAATCTTAACCGATATATATATAAATCTGAACAATATATGCTCCAACCTATCTTTCTGTCTTTTTCTATTACTATTCCCAAGCTCACATGCTATGCTACAACAAAACTGGATTTTTCAGTGCTTTTTTAAAATAACATAGAAAAATTTTAATGCTTTCAAGTCCCCCGTTATGCTTGTCTTACCAGGCTATGCCCATTGAAATGTTTACTGCAATGTTCTCAAAGTCTATGTTCAAACACCACCCTTTATGCAGTCTTTTTTAAAACTTCAATTGGAACCAGTCACTCCCTGCTTTAATACATTTTCCAGATGTATTTTATTTCATGTATAATACTTAATATTTTGTCTTACCTTCTGTGTTAGTTAGAGTTCTCTAGAGAAACAGAATCAACAGGGAACACTTGCAAATATAAAATTTATAAAAGTGCCTCACATGACGACGGGAACGCAGAGTCCGAAATCCGCACGATTCCGATGGAGGGTCTAGACGAACTCCATAGGAGAAGCTCCCCAGCTGAAACAGGAAGAGCCTGTCCCTTCTGAATCCTCCTTATAAGGCTTTCAGTGATTAGATTAAGATCACTCATTGCAGAAGACACTCCCCTTTGGCTGATTACAAATGGAATCAACTGTGGATGCAGCTGACGTGATCATGATCTAATTCTATGAAATGTCCTCATTGCAACAGACAAGCCAGCACTTGCCCAACCAGATAAACAGGTACCACCACTTGGCCAAGTTGACACATGAACCTGACCATGACACCTTCTTCAAAAAAAATTACCTTATACCCTCAATAGACTGATTATAAATACATATAAGTAAGGTGTAGGCAAGTACTTTGAAATAAGGATTATACCTAAGTCATCTTATAGGTCTTTAAATATACTGCACATAATAGGTTGAGATGGGGCATATAATCATTTGTCCAAGTCACCATTCTGCCTTACCTGCCTTTTCCTCTGTGCAGGCATACAACAGTATTTTAAAAACCTTTTTATTATAGTAACAAATACACACTTCAAAGTTTTCCACTTCACTTTCAAGTATATAAACAACGTTAATAAAATTCACAATATTGTGCTACCAACACTAATATCCATTGCTCCTACATTTTCATCACCTCAAACAGAAACTCTAAATGCATTAAGCAATCATTCCCTCCTCTGCCTACCCCCTAGCCTCTGGTAACCTATACTCTACTATCTGTCTCCATTATATTTTTCATCAAAGTATTTCATATAAGCAATATCATATAGTATTTCTCTTTTGATCCTGGCTTATTTCATTCAACATTATGTTTTCAAAGATCATCCATGTTATAGCATTCACAAGAATTTCATTCTTTTCTATGGCTAAATACTATTCCATTCTAGTTACCCTACTGTATTTATCCATTCACTCACTGATGGACATTTGGGTTGCTTCAACTAATTGGCTAGTGTGAATAATTCTGCAATAAACATTGGTGTACAAATCTCTGTTTGAATCCCTGCTTCCAATTCTTTTGGGTACATAGCAGATATGGAATGGCAAGGTCTTATGGAAATAGATTGGAAATTTTCAAAAAGATTAATTGAGATATGATTGATTTATAATAAACTGTACATATTTTAGTTATACCATTTGATAAATTTTACTTTCCTAGCTACTAAAACAAACAGCATACAGAAGGTGGGCTTATAGAACAGGAATTTATTGGCTCATGATTTAAGGCTAGGTGAAATTAAAAATCAAAAGCAAACAAATGCTGGGCAGTGTGACGGTGGCTTAGCAGCAAAATTCTTGTCTGTCATGCTGGAGACCCGGGTTCGATTCCTGGTGCCTGCCCATGAAAACAAATGATTAAATAGCAAACCAAATGCTTTCTCCCCAAAGACTATGGCATTCTGGGGCTAGCAGCCTATGATCCTTGGTCCTTAGCATTTTTGTTACTGGCAATGCGCATGGTGGCATCTACTCTTTTCTCTTCTGGGTTCCACTGACTTCAATTTTCTGACCATTTCCCATGGATTCTAAATACAATTTCTTTGCACAAAAGGACTTGAGACACATTGAATTAAGTTTAAAACCTGTTTTCTCTCGGGTACATAACTCTTATCGACCACAGTCTACTTTCTGGACCGCCAAAGGACATGTTCTTCCCACATGCAAAATAAATTCATTCTATTACAACATTCCACAAGTCTGAAGTCATTTAATTACAATGCTAAATACAAAGTCTCACCAAAATGACTTCTGGGTATGGTCTGTCCTGGGACAAAATCTCTCTCCAATGGACCTGCCCGATCTAGAAAACAAGTTATCTGCTTCTAGGATACAATGACAGAACAGGTATAGAATAACATTTTCACTCCAGAAAGGAGAAACTAGAAGGAAACAAAGGATATGTATCTCAAACAAGTACAAAACCCAGCAAGGCAAACTCCATTAGATCTCAAGGGGGTGAGAGCCATCTGTGTTTTGATGCTTTGCCCTCCGGGCCTGATGGAGCAGTGGCCCCACCCCTTCTAGTGCCTGCACAGAGACCATACTTTCCCAGAAAATTGGGGTATAAGCCTCACCCTCTCCAAGCACTGAACTGGCAGCTTGGCTCTCTGAGCACATGGCACAGGCCCTACCATCTCTGAACAATGGCTGCAATGCCCACCTCATCCAATCACTGAGAAAGACCTGCACATTCCACACACCTGGGTGGGCCTCTGGTCTTGTGCAGAAATCTCTTCTGTCTAGACCTCAACTTCCATGGTTCTTATCTTGAGTCATTCTTCCTTCAATTCCTTCCTTGTCTGTCCCATTCAGGCATTGCTACTTTTCATACAAATTTCTCAAAAATCTTATTGGCTTTGCATCCATTCCATCAGATAGCAGAACTTTCCACAGATCCTTTCTGGATAACTGCATTTCCAATCCCAACATCCACTGAAAAGGCTGTACTGGACCCATGTTCAGCCATATCTACTTTAGCAAAGGGTTGCTTGGTTAAACCCTCAAATATAATCTGTTGTCTAGGGACTCCTGTCCCAGAAGCTCAGGTAGTTCCTAATAGAGCCATTTTGGCCTGGTTTCAGAGCATACTCTCTGGATAGCTGAACAACTTCTGGTTTCTGTTTTCTTTGTGCTTAAGAGTTCTCAGCTTCTCTCTTTGCTATTGCATTTTTTTATAAGCTACAAAAAAGAAACAAGGGGGAAGACCACAGTGGCTTAGCAGGGAGAGTTCTTGCCTGCCATGATGGAGACCCAGGTTTGATTCCCGGTGCCTATCTATGCAAATGAATAAATAAATAAGAAAAGAAACAAAGCTTCACCTTCCACATGTTGCTTGGAAGTTCTGCCTTCCATCCAACATCAGAACACAATCTTACCAAGTTCTCTGTTGCTTTATAACAAGGATTGCCTTTCCTCCAGTCCAATAACACAGTCATAATTTCCTTCTAAGGACTCATCAGCAGTACCGTTAATGTCTGCATTCTACTGACAATCTCTTCAAAGAAATTTAAGCTTTCTATCAAGAATCTCACAATTCTGACAGCCTCTACTCATTAACTAACTCCAAATCCATTTCCACTTTTTAGGTATTTGTAATAATAGCACCCCAATTTCTGGTACCAAAATCGGAGTTTCCCAGATGCTAAAACAAGTATCAGAAAACAAGTATAATATAACTCAATTTACTGCAGAAGTATATACCATGAAAGCATCATAACAATAAGAATAATGAATAAACCTATTACTCAAAAGTTTCCTCATGACCCCTTTTCATTCTCTCTCTTTCACCTCTGAACCTGTATAACCTCTCATCTACTTTCTATCACTACAGATTTGCTTGTGTTTTACTGAATTTTATATAAATAAAATCATATAGTATGCACTCTTTTGCTCTGGCTTGTTTCACTTAGCATAATTATTTGGAGATTTCTCCATATTGGTGCAGTTATTGAACATTTGGACTGTTTTCATATATTGCCAATACGAGTAACTCTATTACAAACATTCATGTACAAGTCTTTATATGGACATATGTCCTCATTTTATTGTGGTTTTAATCTATATTTCCCTAGTGACAAATGATGTTTGGCATA
The DNA here is from genome assembly GCA_004026745.1 of Myrmecophaga tridactyla. Taxonomy (NCBI): domain Eukaryota; kingdom Metazoa; phylum Chordata; class Mammalia; order Pilosa; family Myrmecophagidae; genus Myrmecophaga; species Myrmecophaga tridactyla. The sequence goes on from PVIY010021319.1 coordinate 40,150, forward strand.
CTTTTGCAGATTTATTTGTTACCCATTCTTTTTTTTAAATTAGAGATTTTGTAGATTTATAGAAATATCATGCATAAAATACACTGTTCCTATATATACCCTATTATTAAATCCTGCATTACTGTGGTACATTTGTTACAATTGATGAAATCTGATTTACATAACTGTACTATTAACTAGAGCTAATAGTTTAATGTAGGGTTTATATTGTGAAGGTCCATGGATTTTGAAAAAAGATTCTAGTTTTGTAACCTATACACAAAGTAAAATTTCCACTTTTAAATGCATTCAAATATATAATTAAGTGCTATAAATCATGTTCGTAATGTTGTGCTAATATCACCACCATCCATTAGCAAAACATTTCCATCATCCCAAATAGAAACTCTGTTCATTTTATGACTTAACTCCCTATTCCCTATCCCACCCCATTCTCTGGTAATCTACACTCTAGATTCTGACTCTAATGAGATTGCTTTTCCTAATTATTTTGAATCAGTTAAATCAATACAATATTGTCCTTTTAAGTCTGGCTTATTTTACTCAACTTGATGTCATCAATGTTCATCCACGTTGCAGTATGTAACAGAACTTCATTCTTTTTTACAACTGAATAGTATTCCATTATATGTGCTCTACATTGCTAGCTGCTGGAATGCAATATACGGAAACAGAATGGCTTCTAAAAAGGGGAATTTATTAAGTTGCTAGTTTATAGTTCCAAGGCCTCGAAAAATGTCCAAATTAAAGCAAGGATATAGAAATGTCCAATCTAAGGCATCCAGGGAAAGATACCTTGATTGTAGAAGGCCGATGAACTTTCGGCTTTCTCTCTCAACTGGAAAGGTACATGGTGAACATGACAATGTCTGCTAGCTTTCGCTCCATGCTTCTTGTTTTATGAAGCTCCCCTGGGGACGTATTTCTTCATCATCTCCAAAGATCTCTGGTGGGATGAGCTCTCTAATTAGTGGCTCTCATCATTCTGTCATCATTCTCTGCTCTATAAGAATCTCAAGCCTTCTCCCAAATGCCTCCTCTTTTAAAGGATTCAAGTTAAAGTAATCAAGCCCACCAGCAACGAGTGGAGTCACATCTCCCTCTATTCAAAAATTTATACCCACAAATGGGTAGTCACATCTCCATGGGAGATAATCTAATCAAGTTTAAAACATACAGTACTGAAAAGGGTTTAAAAGAAACAGCTGCTCCACAAGACTGATTAGGATTAAAACATGGCTTTTCTAGGGTACAGAAATCTTTTGAAACTGACACAATATGTATATGCCATATATTTATCTTATTTGCCATCTCTTTATCTTTTTGTTCTATTTTCAACCTTTTTGTTGTCTCTTGTATTTCTGTTCTCATACTAACTTATCAGAGCTGTTCCTTATTCAGACTTCTTTTATAGCAGTCTGCTAGTGTTTTAAGTAACATATATTCACTTATCTTTCAAAAATATACATGATTGCATGTGTAAATAAATCTCTTTGGATAGAATGGACATCTTAACAATATTCAGGATTCTAATTTCCTTCCATTTATTTAGATCTTCTTTTCTTTAAGCAATATTTTGTATTTCTGCATACAACTCCTTGATATCCTTGGTTAGATTTATTCCTAGATATTTGATTTTTTCAGTTGCTACTGTAAATGGATTTTTTCTTGATTTCTTCTTCCAATTGTTCATCATTAGTGTATAGAAACACTACTGATTTGGGGGTATTCATCTTATACCCTACCACTTTGCTGAATCTATTAGCTCTACAAGCTTTATTGTGAATTATTCAGGACTCTATGTATAGGATGATGTCATCTGCAAATAGGGTAAGTTTTATTTCTTCCTTTTCAATTTGAATGCCTTTTATTTCTTTTTCTTGCCTAATTGCTCTGTCTAAAACTTACAGTGCAATGCTGAATAACTGTTGGGGCAGTAGGCCTCTTTCTCTTGTCCTTGAATTTGGACGACAAGCTTTCTGCCTTTCACCATTAAAGATGATGTTACTATGGGTTTTTCATGTTTGACCTTTATCATATTAAGGAAGTTTCTTTCCATTTCTAGTTTCTTTAATATTTTTATCCAGAATCAGTGCTGGATTTTAAGAAATGTCTTTTTCAAGATTTTTCTCCATCATTCTGTTAATTTGGTGTATTACATTAATTGATTTTCTTATAATGACTCACCCTTGCATATTATACATATTTGATCATGATGTATAATTCTTTTAATGTGCCATCTAATAATTTTTAACAAGGTGTTTACACATACACAAACACAGAGATCTCTCTGTTGACTGAACCATAATTATTTCCCTAACACTATATGGGCCAGAGTCCTTCCTTCAGGCACATACACTTGGAATTGAGAAAGATTTATTTTCTTTGAGCAAATGAATGGTAAAATGATTTCAAATATACTTTGGGCAGCCTCATTTCTTCATAAACCTTTGAAGTAAAGGCAATGATTTGGAGAGG
>PVIY010021320.1:0-42634 GCA_004026745.1 Myrmecophaga tridactyla
TATGTTGTCTTTGCAGTGGAATACCACGCAGCTGTGAAAAGAACTGGGTAGATTTCTTTCTGCTGACATGGATTGATCTCTGAGTGGAAAAAAAGGCAAGATGCAGAGAAGTAAGCTCAGAGTGATCCTGTTTGTATTTAGAGAAAAAAAAGAGAAGTTAAGATAAAATGGCTGGAAGGCCTCCCTGTGAGGGAGGGGGCTAGAAGCGAGAGGCAAAAGGGAAGGAATAACAAGTAGCAGTGTGTTCATTGTGAAAAAACAAAAACAGAAAATATGGATGAGTAAAACAAGAAAATAAAAATCATCCCCAATTGTGCCATACAGAATTATTGCTACTAATGTTTTGGTGATTTCCACTTTAAGGCCTTTTTTCTGTGGGTGTGTGTCTCTTTTTGAATCATTGGAATGTATGTGTAGACACATACATACAAATAATATATCTCCCAGGTGTCCCAGTAAGACATAAATGTTTTTCAGACAATGTGGTGACAGATATATCCACCCTGGTGGAAGATATTTTGAACATGCATGATTTTAAGATGTCAAAACAGGTATCAACACCTTTCTTTCTTATTAAGATATATATATATATGTTTTATAGGAGTACTGTATGTTTAAAAGTACATTTTTAAAACAATGGGAACATATTATTCATACATATGTTAAACTTTTTGTCTACTGGATCACGACTATCTTTGTGTCATTAAATGTTCAAATGTTGAGTATGACTGCGTTCCAAAAGTATGAGACAAGTACAGATGATGTTTTACCTCTATGATTTAATTATCCTATTCCTAACTAAGTTTATGTTTTGTATTCTGGGACATAATTATGTTTTCTCTTTGAATGACTGGGTTGGGCTCAATGCTTGCCTTGTCTGTAATATCTGACCTCCCCTTGCTGTTTTTGTTTACTACCACAGATTTGGGATGCAGGTTCCATGTCCCTTATAACCTTTGTATACTCCTTCCTTTGTAAGGCCTGGTATGTGTGTCCAGTGACAGAGAGCGCCGTCTCCTTATTCATTCCTAACTTGCCCAGTGACACAGCTGGTTATAGGCAGTGGAGACAGTTCAAACTAAATATAACTCCAAAATCCATGCTCAGATCCGCTTCTTTTTCTCACAGGTTTTCGTTCAAAACATGTTCTCCACCTCGGTGCTAATTCTATGCTAGGACAGCAAACGTAGGGTGGAAACAGAAGTATAGTACCTGGTCTTGTTCCCAGTAAGCTTGTGATCTGGGACTGCACTAAGCCTGGATCCCAGTTCTGACATCATTTGATAGCATAACAACATTATGCAGTGACTTTGTTTCTGAAGCCCTTCTGGCTAGCTCTTGGGTAATAGTAAAACATTTTCTTGAAGTGAACTTGGTAGAATCAATTTATGGCTGTTGAGAAGTTCCTGAATTTTTGAGTGCACCTCTGTGACAGCAGGTAGAGGCGAAGAGAAGAGCGGTCAGGGTTGATGGCTGTGCCTCTTTGTGAGATGCTGATGTGGGTGTCTTTTCTTCTTTTCTCTCGAGGGTCTGTAGCTGGATGGGGTGTGGGGCACTGACCCGGGCATAGTACTTTTACTGATGTTCTGTGTTGCTCTCTTCACAGCAGTTCTCAGCCCTGACAGAAGTGCTTTTCCACTTCTTGATTGAGCCAAAAGAGGTAAAGTATTTTATGATGAAGAACATTCCTGAGTGTGGGTCTATGGTATCAAGATGCTTCGAAAGTGAAGGCCTGGTTTTTACTCTCCCCTCCCTGCAGGTGGAAAGGTTTCTGGCTCAGCTCTCTGAATTTGCCACCACCCATCAGATCAGTCTCGGCCCCCTCAGAAGCATCGTGAAAAGCCTCCTTCTGGTTCCAAATGGTGAGTAGCTTCTCTTAACAGCTGACTTCTCTTACTGGCTGGAGAAGTTTCCTGAGCATTCATTCAGTCAAGAGTCCACAAGCCTACTCAGGGCACTGAGCATTCAGAAATGAACCGGACACGGGCAGGACTCACAGACCAGGGAGGAAAACAGGTAATCAGGTTATTGTAGTGCAGTATGATAGAGGTGCTGCATAGAGCAGCTCAGCCCAAAGTGCAGTCAGCATCCGAGGTCTGTCCCCAAACTGTTATCTTGTCTTCTATACAATATGTACAGAAACTGAAATTGAGAGTATGCATTCAGCAACTTTTATAGCAAATTGACTGTGTTTTTATATCTAATTTTTAAAATGGAGCTTGTGTTTTGTATATCTTTTTTCATCTCATATTTTTAGGAATTCGTTTTCATTGTATTTTACAAAAATAATTGGTTCACAGTGAATTGAATAAGGATGGGTCCTTCACTACAAAGGGTTTGAGAAGCACAGTTTGCCTAGAGCTGCCAGGAAAAGTTTTCAGCAGGAAGATTGTCACAAAACTTTATAAGTAGGATTTTGTTTTTCATAGCATTATTTATATTAGAGAAAAATTTAAAGCAATGCATTGCCCGGGAACAGGAGACTGGTAACAAGGTGTACAGGGGGACATCATGGTAATCAAAAGCTCACGCATCATCATGATGATGAATATGCAACTATGTGATGATATTGTGAATTACTGATTTTATATGTAGAACAGAATGAGCATAAATTAAGGATGTTTGTGTTTCTTTCTTGTAATTTTTTTTAATTAATAAAAAAATAATATATTTAAAAAAAAAAAAGCTCATGCATCAGTTAGGTGGACCTGGGATTAAATCCCTGTCTGTCATGTGCCATGTGCTCAGTATTGTGACTTTGGGCAGATCTCTCTCTAAACCCCTAGCAGCTATCCCTCCTTTCCAGCCTCCGCCCACAGCCCCGGTTATCTAAGCTATTTTTAGGGTGGTGGGAGCTTGTTTTGAGATAATGTAATAAAATGCTTTGCCTAGTGCCTCAATGAAAGGTTGCTTTTATCTTTCCTATTGTGTGGTGTTTTTAAAAGATGTTGAAGAAAATGATGTGGAAAAGTTTTCACAATATACTGTTGAATAAAAATAGTAGTTTACAAAACTGAGTATCACAGTCCCACATTTGTAAAAATAAATTAACTGGTTATATATCTGGGTGGTAAGGCTGCAGATTATTTTAATTGTTGATTTTGGGCTATGTATTATCTAAATGTTGCTAGTATTAATTTTACAATTTAATTGGAAAATAATTTTATTTAAAGAGAGAGGTGACATTTGAGCCCAGTCTTAAAGAGTAGATAAGTGTTGATTAGGCTGAGCAGAAGTAAAACAGTAGCTCAGGTGGTGGTTCAGACATGTTTGCACATTTTAAAAATGAATAATGAGCTGATCTTCCTAAGCTCTCAGCGCAATGGCGTAATACAAGCGAGGACCTTAGTTTGTTTGTTCCTGTGGGGCGCTTACTCATATCTCTGTGAAGAACCTTCCCTTTGTTCTTTCTTGTTTGTACCCTTGAAGTTTCTTCCAGCTGTGAAATTGTCTTGATTCTTTTTTGTTTTTGATTCTTGCGTTCTTTGCCCTCATGGCAGGTTAAAAGTATTTGAATCGCAGGTTGGATGGGATCTTGAAGCCTATTTTAATGCAGGAATAAATTTTCATTGTAAACAACATTTAAAACAATGCAGATCTATGGAGAGTCAAATTTGAAAATCTTTTACTCTCATTTCCCCAACTCATTCTGTTCTTGTACCTACAGATAATCACAATATAATATATATATATATTTTTTTCACACGGGCAGGCACCAGGAATCGAACCCGGGTACTCGAGCACAGCAGGCAAGCGTTCTTACCTGCTGAGCCACCGTGGCCTGCCCTATCACAATATAATATTGATGAATATCTTTTTAATCTTTACATGGACTTTAACACACATACACATACACATTCATGTAGTTTTCTTTTTCATAAATGGCTGAATATTATAAAATTGCTCTCTAACTTGCATTTTTTCATACCTGGTATGCCATAGAGATCTTTCCACATCAGTATACATTGCTCAACTTCATTCTCTTAATTGTTACAGTGTACACCATAGAACGAATATATCTTCTCTTAGTTAATCCTTTTCTGTTGCTCGGCATTTTAATTCCGACTTTTCATTCTTATAAACAATGCTGTGATGAACATCCTTACAATACCTTGTAATCACTTAAATAAATATTTCTGTAGGATAGTTGCCCTGAGTAGGAAATCAGAAGTCTTCATTTTCATTCTCTGGTGTATACCTTTGGTAATGGGTATGTCTGAGGCTGGAGGCCTGCCTGGCAGCTGTTGTGGGCACTAACTTCCAGAAGACCTGTACCTGGTGTCCTTCCCTCCGTTCTTTCCTGTCTTTCTCATCTCTACTGCCCACCTCACTCTAGACTGCCTTCAGTCGTTCCCAGTCCCGAGTTCCAGCCCCTGTGCTGTCTTTCACAAAGCCTTCCTACGCTTCCTGCTTCAGTGCACAGGGACCACCCCTTCCTCTCAACTCCCAAGATAGTGTTTTTATGGACAGCTATCATTTTGGGCGAATGTCATTTATAGTTTTCTTTTGTTCATGTTCTTTTATATGTCTTTCTCATAGCTCTAACAGTTAGTTTCTCGCAATCAGGGCCAGGTTTTTTATTTCTCTTGTTAGCCACAGTTCCAGTAAAAGTGATGACATAAAGCAGGTGCTTGGTACACACTGAGTGGTTTGAACTGCGTTTGGGAGATGCTGTGACCTTCCCAGGGGATACTGGGCTTACATTTTTCAAGCAGGATTGATTATCTGTGTTTATAGCAGTTCATTTTCTGTAGATGCAGAGAACACAGAGGAATTCCTTACACACCGATCAAGGGAGAGGCTTTGCAGGCTAATAAGGACAGATTCAAATCTTGGCCACATCACCTAATGTACTTGTTTGACTCTGGACAAGTCACCCTATTGAAGCTTCAGTTTCTTATCTGGAAAACATGGTGGTATTGTTAGGAATAGGTGAGTTAATACATGTCAAACACATCCTTGCTCAGCTGTCACCTTTAATTTCTGATAGTTTAGCTAGTTTTCAGCCCTATTGCTTGATACCAAATTATGAAACAAAATTTCCTTCATCTGATAGAGAAGATCTGAATGCATCTCTTGACCATTTAATGCCCTAAAGCTTTTCAGGTCTTAGAGTTGAGGTCTCTGGTTTGCAAAACTTCTCAGCTAGCTCACAATAATTTCTATTTGTTTCATTCTTTTGTTTTGTTGTTCTAGCGTTTCCCGCATTGGATTCTGATGTATTTTTTCTCCCTGCAAAAGTTTTCCTGCTTGAATTCACCCTTTCTTCCAACGTGTCTCTTGAGCATCTGAGATTGTAACTTGGAGTTCTCTCGGCCTCCTCCTTACCCCTTGGCCTCTTCCTTATCCCTTGACCTTGTGTGTCCTTTCGTCCCACTGCAGAACAAGTTCTTAGCCCTTCCTGGCTTGTTATAGCAGTAAAAATTTTCAGATCCCCATTTCTGTTCTCCCTCCTCAGACTCCAGTTTGCGGGCTACTTACTCTATAACGCAATTTGGACTATGCTACTTCTCTCTACCATTTATTCTTGCGTGATGAAGCTTGTGGTCCTTAATTTGTCATCGAAGACCTTTCACTGTCAAATCTGAAATGTGATGGCCTCTAGATCCTTATCCCCTCTTCTTCCCATATCCTTGTTCTGCTCGTGCAGTAAGACCTCAGCTTGAAGTACAGCTTGTTAGAGTTGAAGGGCCTTAAGAACCTTCCAGATCAATCTTCCCCAAATTGTTTTTTCCATCAATTAAAAGCTTTAGAGGTCAGAGAAGATTGGGAAATACTATCCCTGCCCTCCCCCAGTCTTGGAACTTTGGAGATTTATTCACACATTAATATATCATTGTCCTTAAAAGTCTTTCAGTGGAGAAACCTGCTTAACTATTATCTGTGAACATTGTTGCTCTTCTTTTTTAGGGTTGGGAAGGGTCAAGTAGAAGCTTTGTAAAGTGCACATCCAGTTTAATCTCTGGGTTGGTGATGAATAAATTGAGGCCTAGAGACGGGGATTGACGTGCTTAAGATTGTATGGGAAAGAGTTGGGGCTAGTCACTCACTTGACTGTCTCAAAATTTTGTGGGTTTGCCGTGGAATCAACAATTATATCCTGATCAAATGAGGTAAGAAGTGTAATTAATAAAGTGTAAAGAAGTATAATTAATAAAGTATCAGTGGCAGAGAGAGTTCAAATAGAGTTGAAAGGCTACTCTGGAGGTTCGCTTATGCAAGCTTCAGGTAGACCTTGTACCTATCATAACCTGCCAACCCCCAACCAGGACCATTCTAGCCAATCTAAAGAACACCTAGGGCAATTTATAAGATACCACAAGGGTTCCCGGCACTAGAGTAACTTGCCAGAAACCTTCAGATGGGTCCCTGGTCCAGAGAAGTCCTGAAACCTAGCCCAGCCTCTCCAGAACATCAGATAGTTTCATCTCCCTACCCCATATTAGTGACAGACCCTTCCAATATAAAAAATTTAGAATTGCCATAGCCCAAACAACCCTAATGAGAGGTATGGAGAGATCAAAGGTGGTGGTGGAATTGTACATAGAAGATAGGACTTAACAAATGAATACGCATGCCAAATCGTTAAATTGATATCTCTTTTAGTCTCCAGTATTTTAGAGCAGCCAGAAGTAAAAACCTAAAATTGTGAAATTGTAACCCATGTCAAAGTCTGAAATATGTTCTACAACTAATTGTGTTGTGCTTGGAAATTTATAGCTTTTTGGTATATATGTTATTGTTCACAAAAAAAGAAGGAAAAAAGTCAATTGTGATGATAAAAGTATTTAAGCCCTCTAGCCGCCTATATTCTGGAGCAGCTAGAAGGAAAAAATATGAGAGGATCATATGGTAGCCCGTCACAAATTCTGGGATCTATCCTGTAACCACTTTTTGAAGAGTGCTTTGAAAACTATTTTTTTTTATTTCTTTGTTTTGTATGTATGTTATATTATACAATTTAAAACATTTTAAGAATAAATTAATTATTAAGCTGTGAAAAAAATTTTGTGGGTTTGTATAAATTGGTGCCATTTTTTCACTATTTAGTATGTAATTCTTAAAAAGCACCTTGTTTCAACAGGCATCAGCATGGCCAAATTGTTTAATCTGTACCCCACCCACTCTTTCCCACTCTTCTCCAAAGTGGATTATTTTACAGCAGATCCCAAAGGTCTTATCATTTCATACCTAAATAAATACCTTAGGTTATCTCTAAAAGATAAATAATTTTTCTCCTTTATCATAACCACAAAATATCTCATCTAAAATTAAAATATACAATTGTGGATTACTGATTATATATGTAGAATGGAATGATCAAAAGTTAAGAATGGGGCGGGCCACGGTGGCTCAGCAGGCAAGAATGCTTGCCTGCCATGCCAGAGGACCCGGGTTTGATTCCCGGTGCCTGCCCATGTAAAAAAAAAAAAAAATTAAGAATGGTTGCATTTGTTTGGTGTTTTTTGGTATTTAAAAAAAAATTAAAAATTAAAAAAAAAGAAAGAAACAACCACCAAAAAAAAAAAATTAAAATATACAGTGTTCAAATTTTCCAGATTATACCATGCATTTTATTTGTGGTTGATTGTTCTCATCAGGATCCAGATAGGGCCCCTACCTTCCATTTGTTTGTTAGGTTGTCTTGTATTCTTGTCAGTATAGCTACCTAACAACTGTGAGACCTTGAGCAGGTTACTTTGCCTCTTTGAGAACCTGTTTCTCCTGATATAAAATGAAGTTAATAATTGTACCTCATATGCTGCTATAGGCATTGAAGAAGATAACAAATGTAAACTGTTCACTTCCATAAATGGTAGCTGCACTGCTGCTATTACTATGAGTATTATCCTCATTTTCATTATGGGTTGTTCTCCTAGACAAGATTGCAGATAATTTGGAGGCAAGGCCACTCTCTAAGCCTGTGTTTATTATAACTCTTAGCAAGATTCCAGGTTCTGTATGTTTTTCATGAAGAGGTGATGACTCGCCTTCCTCCCTCCCCAAGGAATTTTTTCTAGCACTTTTCACCTTATACTCCAAGTGCTTTACTTATTTGTTATATTATTGTTAGGGTCTTTCTCCCTTAACAGAATGCAAGCCCTGTGAGGGCGGAGATTGTTGTCTGTTCAGTTCAGCGATGTTTCCCACAGGTGAGCACAGTGCTGGCACACAGCGGGGGGCACAGTAAATCCACGTGCAGTGACTGTGACCTCTGCTGTCAGTGAGCCTCTCAGGGTGGGTTCAGCTGGTCAGGCTTCAGGGTCAGTAGTTATAGAATGAATGCAACTCACCGTCCTCTGCCTTGTGGCTTCGTCCTGCGGGAGTTTTTTTACTAAGGCCTAATTCTGTTCCCTGGGCTTCCCTTATTATACTGAATAAGTTACATAGATTATTGGCTAAGGAGAACAATGTTTGCTAATTTTCCAACTGTTTCCTGGCAAAACTGACATTCTCATCCTCACCTACCCCTTTGTCTTATCCCTCATACTATTTCATGGCAGCGAGGATTTGGCTAAGGCAACTGTTCCAGTGAAAATTGGCACTCAGGGTGTTTAGAAATCATCCCAGATGGTTATCTGTTTAGAGAAGGGCATCCTCGAATTTCCCCAAGTGACATGTTCTAGAGACCCCAGACCTGGAGTCTACACAATTTCTTTCTGTCTGACTTAGGATCGAGGCTGCAGGCCTATCTTGTGTCTGGCATTTGATTACAGCAAAGGAATTACCAAAGGAAAAAGCTGAAAGGAAAGCTAAGAGCATGAGGGCTAACATGATGTGAATATATTTTTAAAATATAGCTTCTGTCTACCCAAAGTAACCCCAAGACGGAAAGCTTACTTTTGGCCTTGCGGTTCAGTAGCCTCCTTCCTTGGTCACTGTTGAGACACTGCTTTTTACTGCTTCACCAGGACAGCATCTCAGAATGATCTGGAGTAGAAAAAGCTTAGTTTTCTGGACCTTCTGGCCTGAATCTGCTTGGCTTTGTCACATACTGGCCATTGTAGCCCTGGACAATTTGTTTAACTTCTTTTCTTAAGTAACATTTATTATTTAATCACAAAGTGTAAGAAAGGAAACAGTGGTCCACAATTCTATCTTCACATTAAAAAAAATACAGCAAACACACGGTTAGAAAATTAAAAAATGTCAGAGAAGAAGAAAATAAAAAGGAAAGATATCCCACTCAGTCCTTTTCTTCAGAGATTTGCACTGTTTAGTTTTTTTGTGGATCTGTTAAAAAAAAGTTTGTTTTTTTTTTTTGCATCTGCCAACTTAGCTATCAGATAAGGATATAATTAAGATATAAATAAGGATAAATTATATACCCTTTTTTATTCGTGCAAAAGGGATCATACTGTGCAGGCTGTTCTCTACTTTTCCTTTATTCTTTTAGTTATATTTAGCACATAGGTACATCAGAATCTATCTTATTCTGTTTAAGGGCTGCATAGTATTCCATTGTTCGGATTATTTCATTCTAAATCTATTTATTGAGTGCTAGTCATTAGACAGTGCCAGGCACTGTTCTAGTTGCTATGGACAAAGCAGACCAATTTGTTCTCATTAAACTGACATTCTAGTGAAGAAATTTACAGTAAATGTATAATACAAAATTGGGTAGTCATAAACACAATGTTGAAAATACACCTTATCAGGGTATAAGAGAGAAGTGGCACAGTTTGAAATAGAGTGGTCAGGGATCCTTTGGGGTAGGTAAGATTCAAACTGAGGCCTAAATCAGGGTAAGGATTGAGCCAGGTGAAGATGTGAGGAAGGGTGTTCCCAGCAGAGAGAACAGCAAGGACTGATGCCCAGAGGTAGGAACCTGCCTGGCACCTTGTAGCAACGGTGGGCTGAGTAAGGGAAAGGACATAGGAGTTCCAGAGGAGGCCAGATCACACAGAGCTTTGTAAGAGTGTGGATTTTACGATGAGTGTCAGGAACTACTAGAGGGTTTTATTTAGAGTAGAGACATGGTCTAACTTAAGTTTTAACAAAATCGACATTGGCTTCCAGCCTCCTTCCGGGGTGGATTCACCAAAACCAGCCCCCAGTTTTGTATCCATACTTACAACATTGTTAGCGAGCTTCCTATGAGCTCTCAGTGTACTTTTGGGGACATTTATCTGTTGGGTGATTTCTTGGCAGTTCAGTTACTAACTGTGTGCATCTGCCAGCTTCTCATCCAAAGCTTAATCTTTCTGATCTTACGTTTCCTAGTAAATTAAAGATTGCAATAATAATCCCCACTTTACAAGATTTGGGGATCATCAAATAAAGAATTGGATTTGAACTGGATATAAACTAAGGAGCTAGACGCGTGGTAGTCATCATTTAGTTGGATGGGTAGGAAGTAGCCCTCTTCTTGGAGGACCTTTATGGCCATGGTTTCCTGGGGTCTCGACTTTTTAATTTCCCCGTGGCTTCCTTGCTCGGTCTGATTTTGGAGATAAAAGATTTCCTGCCTTTGTTTACATGGTTTATTTTACAGGGGACAACAGCGTTTAGGGTTGTTTTTCTGGTGTGAGGTGGGGGTGGGGATTTGGGTTTGGGATATAAGTTCAGGCCTCTCCCTTAATGGTGGCAAATGTCTTCTTATTCTTTAATCAGTCATTTTCTGGAAGGCTAAGAAGTGGAAAATTTTAAAGCAGCTGCCAAACTGTGACTCTAGACTGTAGCCTGCAGTTTGAACATTTAGAAGCCCAGATTGCTGGCAACACTTTGTTTTCAGGAACTGGAGCCTATGAGCAGAACAAAGCGGCCCCCGTAGGGATGTGTTCCCAGGGCTTCTGAGGGGAAGGTTTGATGGCCTCTCAGGAAGTGACTTGTGAATTGTAGAGGCCAAGCTGTTTAGACCCTCTTGGTATACTGCGTGAAAGCTGAATTTCTAGGAGAGCTCTGTCCAGTAGAACTGTTGAATGCAGATGAAAATGGTCTATAATTTGCACTTATAGGGTGACCACTGGCCCCATATGCCTGTTGAGACCTTGAAATAGTGGCTAGTACAACTGAGGAATGGAATTTTAAATATTGTTTAATCTTAATTAATTAAAATTTAAATAATCGAGTGGCTAGTGGCAACATACTGCACAGTGCAGTTCTAGGCTGTTGCATCTGTGTCCTCCCTGATGTCGAGCCTCTGTCTTTGCTCCAGAAATGTGTAGCCTCACTCATTTCTCAGAGCAAGTCTTTTCTGCTGTCTGTTATTTCTGCACTGTCTGAAGGGCTGTAAATAATTGTGTTGTACAATAAATAAAACATCCTCTTATTCTTCAATTGGTTCGGATGTGCCTTTTCTCCCTAGCTAGATTGAAATCTTCATGGAGTTTGCTGAGCCTTTGTGTATTCATTTTATCATCCATGTCATATTTCTTGTACCCGAGATATACATATTGCTGACTAACTGATTTGCCTTTCTTAACCAGTTTCTCTTCTGCTTCCCAGGTGCCTTGAAGAGAAGTCTCACAGCTGAACAGGTCCGGGCTGATTTCATAACTCTGGGTAGGTCATCTCCCAAGGTTGCTCACGTGAAGGCCTCTGGGGCTTTTTATTATGTTAATGTCTCCATTTGTTCTCTTATAGGTCTTAGCGAGGACAAAGCCACTTACTTTTCTGAAAAGGTATCATAATTCCTTTTAATCAAGTTAATTACGATTGCTCACTTTTATTTCATGAAAAGAAAAAGAAAGGAAAATGCTGAATGAGGCAAAAACCATCAAACATTATGCGTCATTTCCCTGGCTTAGTGTTTTTCATTTCGTTTTACAAAATGGCATACGTACAGCTTTTAACCAGCACTATTTAACGCATCTCTATTTTTTCCTTCTGATTTGAATGAATGTAAATGTCATACAATTTTTGTTCCAACTTGGATTAAATCTTGGAATGACAGAAAAGATTTATATTGTCTTCCATCCCTCTAGACTCCCCTATCCCCTGGATATGTGCCTATAGGATGAGTCCTTAGTTCAGTTTTCTCTCTGTCTTTATAAACATTAAATGTTGCTATGTTTGGAGAGGTGTCTGGGGGCATTTGTATGACTTTGGCCTTTTGCTTTTGTTCCAGTGGAAACAGAATTGTCCCACCCTTGCTCGTTGGGCCATAGGTCAGACTCTGATGATTAACCAGCTTGTAGATATGGAGTGGAAATTTGGAGGTAACTAGTTGAAGTCCTGGGTTATTTGGCTAACAGGTTGGGTTGCAGAGATTTTTGATTGCCTCTGTGGGGAAGATGTGTCCTTAGTCCTCAGAGTTGTTGGGATCCGCAGCTGCTTCTCTGTATTGTTGTTTGCATCTGTGGCTCTTGATAGGCTGACGTCCTGAAGAGCACATCTTGCTGTCTTCATATTCTCCCTCACGCATCTTTTGGACAGGCTGAAAGATTGGGGTCTTCAGGGTAAGTCCTCACTCAGCCACTTATTTTTTCTCTTTTGTGTCACAGTGACATCTGGGAGCAGCGAACTGGAGAAAGTGGGAAGTATTTTTTTACAAGTAAGTCTTCTCTTCCTGATCTTTGAAAATAGATTTTTGCCTTGGTTAAAAATTACTAAATCTGCACTGGGTCCTTGTAAGTCCATTTAAATAGGTAGTCTACTGAAGTGCCTTGTATAGTTCAGAGAGATGTGGTCAGCCTAAAACATGGTCACTGACAGGCCTACTATTATTATGACATGCCCACCGTTATTAATAAAATAATATTTTATGACATGCCTACTATTATTAATAAAATCCAGATATTATTAATGAAAAGTTTGATTGCTCCTATAATCATGGTAATTGCTAGAATTTTTTGGTGGTGGACAATGCAGATTGTTCCCATATAACTCTTAAAATTCGAGCCGGATGCTTTGATGTTTGAGTGAAAGGGTGTCAAGAATTTCTTTCCCAATTGTCATTTTTAACTTAAATTTTTTCTTTTCTTTTTTAAAATCAGTTAAAGTTGGTTGTTAAAAAAGGAAACCAAACTGAAAATTTGTATATAGGTGAGTCCAAATTCTCATTTGAGAGCCTTTTCGCTTTTTCTGTTAGTAGACTCATGAAGCCCACCTCAAATCACTTCTATCAGAAAAAAGTTATAACTGTGCTATGGAATAGTCTTTCCGTTGCTTTTCCTCTCATAAAAGATTGTGCAAGGATCGTTAAGAAGAATGTTTTTGAGAAGGGGGAAAGGGAAGAAAGGAATAGCTGAGATCCAAGGTTTCAGAAGCTCTTGCTGTGGAAGTCGCATTGAGGATCCTGAGTAATGCCGTATCATCTCTTTCCTACAGAGTTATGCCATTTAGACCCCCTACTCCACTCCCTTTTTTTAGAAGTCAGGCTCTCAGTTCTTTACCATGATCTGTTATCCTCCAAGAGCTACTTAGACGTTAAAAAAAAAAAAAAAAAGTCTCCAGGTAGAAAATAATTCTTGGATGTTTCTGTGGAGTTGGAAACATTTACCTGAAGCTGAATTTTCTCTCCCCAGAATTAACCTTGCCTCAGTTCTACAGCTTCCTGCATGAGATGGAACGAGTCAGAACCAGCATGGAGTGTTTCAGCTAATTTCTGTCACCTTACATCTCTACCTTGTCCCCTTTTCCTCCCTGGATGTCAGCTCTGAGAGGCACTTCATTTTCAGGCCTTCTGGGTGTTCTATTTTATCTACCTTGGTTCTTGGGCACCCAGTTACAAAAGTTTTAGGGGTGGGGAGGTAGATGACAACAACAAAATACATCAACAGAATTAAGTCCTTTTAAAAGCCTTGTACAGTCACTGTAAATTCCACTATTAAGAGAGCTACCACATAAGCCTCAGATACTTTTTAAGATATTCACACAGGCTATTGCTTCTGTGATTCAGGAGAGAAAATAAGTTGGTCATTTTGACTCCTCACCATGAAAGCTCCAGAGTAAGCAAATGGTGCCATCACTAGAGATATACAGAGACCACTTTCCACCCCGAGTAAAATAAGAGCTCATTCATGGTTGAGGAATGGGCATTATGTGAATGACACCTATGGGAAGTCCCAGTGATTTCCTATACACTCTGTTTTTGTGGTGGTGGTGCATTACTGTTCTGTTTTTAGTGGGACTACTGATTGGTCTTTTCTGAAAAGAATTAAGGCTAAACTCTGTCCCCAGTTCTAATTTTGCCCTGCTGTGTTATAATAAGGGGGGCCTTTTGAGGCTAGTTTATTTTGGTTGAAGCTGACCGTCTATGTTGCTAAGTGATGAATAAAAAAGGTTCTGAAGAAAAGGTCTGGATCCAGTTGTCTTTATATATGAATAAAAAAGTCATGTGCCTTGCAGAGAGCTAGTTCTCTTATCTTCAGATTGATCTTCCCGGTTCTGGTGAAGGCCCCGGATCGTCAATGAAATTGGCTGTGGTCCAGAGTTAGAGTTTGTAAGAACAGATCAGAGGAACCTCAGGTTTAAAACATCACTAAAAAGCATAGCATATGAATACATTGTGTTCAGATGACTTTAGCCTGGCTAGCAGGTTTTTTTCTTTAACTCCCCCTCCCCTCCAAAATTTTTAAAAAGTTTTGAACAGAAAATACATGCCAGTGATTTAAAAGATACAGTATAAAGTAATTCTCCCCACCCCCATTTCCAGTTAACTAGTTCCTATTCCCAGAGACAACCACTGTAAATTGTTATTTTGTGTTCTTCTGCTGATATTTCATGCATTTGCAAATATATATATATGCATGTAGTGTGATTTTTGTTGCCATGCAAATGGAGCCTACTATACACTTCCCATCTTACTCTTTGCATTTTTCCACCTAACTTGGAAATCATTCCAATCAGAACTTATAGAGCTGTCTCATTCTTTGTAACAAATACACTGTTTCCTAAAAGGGATTTAACCAGTTTCCTACTGATGGGTGTTTAGGTTGGTTTTCTTCTTTTTCTCTTATAATACCACAACTAGTCTGTTACACAGACTACACAAAAAAATAGTATTTTGTACGTGTAAAAGTATATTTATAAGGTAAATATATGGAGATAGAACTGCTGGGTCAAAGAATATGTACATTTATCCAAGAAATAGGAATAATAAAGCAAAAAGGTCCCTTCCACCTGCCCCCACTTCTCAGTCCCCCTACTTAGCTTCCCTCCAGTACTTAACCCCTGTATTGGTTTCTTAGGTATCCTTCCAGAGGGTGTTTTTTTTTTTTTTTTTCCTTATTTCACATACAAGCAATACAGATATGTGTTTTCACTTCTTTTTTTATTTTTTTGTGCAAATTAGTGCACGCTATACAAACGGTTCTTATCTTGGAGATCTTTTCCATATCAGTATATAAAAAGCCTGCATTCCTTTCTGTGGCTGCAGAGTATTTGATGTGTGGTTGGACCATGGCCAGCATTTGTAATTTTGATAAATGGTGCCAAATTGAGCTCTACAGAGATTGTTCCAACTTACACTTCCACCAGCACAGTTGCTCTCTACCAGTCCCCAAAAAGAGCAAAGTGGTGCCTTTGGACAGAGTGTCCAGATGTGTTCATAAGCTTTCTAAGGACCTCAGGTGCTTGAGAACATGAGAATATCATGTAAAAAGAATTCACAAAACAGGAAGGCACTAAAATACAAACCAGTTAAATCCACTCAGATTAGAGATGTGGGGAAATGGGCCCAAAGACCAAAAACTGTGGTCACTGGCCAGTGGTCAGACAGTACTGTCCTGTGATTCTTGGGGTCTTGTTTGATTCAGAAATAGGATCCTGACGGATCTAAAGGGCCTTCAGCCGGGCAGACCATTCAGCACTGGTCCTGTTCAGGGTGCTCGTGGAGTTATCCGTGATGGCTGGCCACGGACAGGTTCTGAACAAGGAGCTTCTTGTGCTGCCCAGTTTCAGACTCTCCAGCAGTGACCTTCTGATAGCTCTACCCCAGTCTTTAGCCTCGTCCCTTTACAGTCTCTTTCTTGAGTGGAAATTCTTATGGGCAAGACTCATAAGTAGAGTATAAGTAGATCCAAAGGTTCATGGGTCTATCCAGGGTAAAGTCCAAACTCCTCCGCATGCCAAGTCCTCGACCGTCTGGCCCTGCCTACTTCTGCCGCTCCATCTCCACTGCCTCCCAGCAAGCCTCGTAAGCCAGAGCTTCTAGTCTGCCAGACTGCTACAGCCAGCAAACCATGAGGCCTTTGGCCTCTTCCCACTTTGGGCCTGTAGTGCTTCCCCACACTTCAATAAGAAGCATCTAGGGCACTTCTGAGAGCCTCCCTTAACAGCTCTGGGCCATATAAAATACCCCCTGGACCTAAATAGAACCCCCTTCAGAACTCTTCTGTAGGGGTCAGAAGTGCAGGCTCTGGAGTCAGACTGCTGGGAATCTGGTCCTGTCCGCTCTGCTTCTCAGCTCCGTGACCTCGGGCAAGCTCCTTAACCCTCCTGAAGATTTGTAGTTCTCACCTCACTGTTGTATTGTGAAGATCACTTAACACAATGCCTGAGCTATTAATTATCACATTATTATAATTATTTGTTTCCAGGATTCTCTTCCCCACTAACCTGTGAGCTTCTTGAAAATAGAGACTTGTATTTCAGGTCAGTAGCCTAACATTTTGCATTAGTCAGCTCTATTCTTCCACCACCCCCACCTTGTAACAGGTCCTATTGTTTGTTGAAATGAAACCAGGCTGATGATGAGCCTTTGTGGCAGGACTGTTAGGAAACCTAGCGGTCTTTAGACAATAATTGCTGGGAAAGTTTGTTTTGTCGATTGGTCAATTTTTGTATAGCCTATGCTCAAACCCATTTCGTGTGTAGTGTTACATGGCTAGGCTGCTGTACTATCTTTCTGGGGCCATTTTGCAAGAGTAGTTGAACACCTTGCTCCGAGTCCACAAATGTTCTTGGAGCGCCTCCTACAGGCAAAGTTTCTGCAGGGTCCTGTGGGAGGAGAGCCAATGAGTTGGACAACCCTATTTCTCCACAAGAGAAGATTTCCGCCTCACTCCCATTTTCGTAATGCACATCCCATTGTGAACTCCAGGAGCTACACCAATCCCTTTGTTGTATTAGAATTTTGTCAAGTATCTATTGAATAAGGGCCATTGATCTGGGCCTATAGAGTGTTAGGCAGGGATTTTGCTACAATGCTGGTGGATTGGAGCAGGATCTTTCTTATTTCTTACTATTAGCACTTCATTTTTGCATTGATTCACTGTTCCTATTATCTTTAGAAATCCGCTGTCCATTGGCTAAAGGCTATTCATATTTTATATTTTATTTGGATTTGAAGAATATTCATTCTTCTTATGTTTTACGTTAAGGCCAGGCCAAGAAAAGATCAACCAGAAATACCAATTTTCTTTGCCCATGGGAAAAAGGATCCTTCTGGTTGGCAGGGGGTGCAGAAAAGGGAATGGGAAGGATGGGGCAGTTCATTGTTCAGTTCTGACACTGTTGTTTCCTTTTGTTCTGGTGACATTAAAAAAAAAAAAAAAAAGCTAGTGATGACAAGGAAAATCCCCAAGTAGCCCACATGGTTGGGTGCTGCTGGGTGGGACCAGCTGCCGCACACAGGGGCATTACTAGGACATAGGAATGGCCTTTCCAAAAGGCAAGTAATTCAGCAACAGATATATTCCTGAAGGATATTTGGTCTTTTCCTGGATTGTCTTTTTTTACATTTGTCGCGTTTCACAAAGATGTTTCAGAATTTCTGTGAAAAGTATTACAGATGATGTCTTATATTTGGACCGCACCATTGCTTATTGAGGGGGATTCAGTTTATTAAGGCAAAATTTACATACAGTAAAATTCACCTTTTTGAATTGTACAGTTTATTAAATTTTGGAAAATGATTATGGTCACGTAACTCCCATCACAATCAAGATATAAAATATTTCCATCACCTCAAAAAGTTCCCTCATATGTCAGTCCCCTCCCCTTAACCCCTACTCCTGGTAGACACTGACCTGATTTCTGTCTCCATAATTTTTCCTTTTCCAGAATGTCGTATGAATGGAATCATTTGGTGAAATCTTTGTGCTTAGCTTGTTTCACTCAGGATGTTTGTTTGATTTATCTATGTCGTTGACACATCAATAGTTTCCTTGTTTTTATGGCTGTGTTATATTCCAGTGGATAGATACATCACTTTTTTATCCTGTTCACTAGTTGACATGTGTTGTCTCCAGTTTGGGCGATTATGAATAAAGGACAGCACCATAGTTTTCAACATTCATTCGTTCACATTGTCATCTCATTTGAAGCACCATGTTCACCCAAGGAAATTGAGTGTCACACTTGCCTGTGGCTATATGATAATAGTTGGAAATTTGCCTTCTAATTCCCACTCAGAAAGGGATATTGTTTGTTTGTTTTTTATTGAGCTATAATTCACATACCATAAATTCCAAATAGAAAGGTTTTTTTTTTTTATTTTTTTAAATACCAAGAAACACCTCACAAACGCAAACATTACTATTTTGACTATTCCGTTCAACATATATAATCAGTAATTCACAATGTCATCACATAATTGCATATTCATCATCATGATCACTTCTTGGAACATTGGCATCTATTCAGAAAAAGAAATAAAACGAAAACAGAAAAAAATTTATACATACCATACCCCTAACCCCTCCCTTTCATTGATCACTAGCATTTCAAACTAAATTTATTTTAACAGCAAATAGAAAGGTTTTAAGAGAACTTCCATACATTAGGAACTTTTATAAAATCAACCCCCCATTGAAACATCTCCATTTATATTTCGTTTCTCACCCTGTGTTGAAACAGAAGGAATATTAAAACATTGTCTCTTGATCCATATGGGCCTCTTTTGAACCATAGCTGATTCCCATGATGATTAACACATAATGGTCTACAAATAAACTAAAGTTGATAACAGCTATTATGGGATTAGTTATATACAGTATAGTAATAGGGTGTACGCATATAATGGAATTGCATGCAGCCATTGAAGCTGATACCAAAGAGACAGTATTAGAAAAGGTCATGATGTCTAGGCAGAAAAGTCAGGTTACAAAACAGTAAGATCAAGGTGAACTCAGTCTTGTAAAAAAAATTTGTTAACATAGAAACAAACTAAGTGGCTATAAAGGAAAACATCTGGTTATTCTGGACAGCGGAATTACAGGTTTTTACATTTTTCTTCAGCCTATCTGTAGTTTCTAAATTTTTTCAATATAAGCATATATTAGTGTGCTGTATTTATAGAGCTACTACATGAGAAATGTTCAATACAAATTAAAGCATTATAGAACTGACCAAAATGAAAAGTAAAAACTACCTCCTCCTTCCCCAGAGCTGTGCTGTCCGTGTTTCGGTTCTCACGTTTACATAAATGATTATGCCTTTTATTTTTTGGTATATGAACTATAGTCCTCTACCTTCTGATTTTGTTAGTTATTATTTATGTTAAGAACATCTGTTATTTTTGTACAGAACTTTTGTTTTCAACTAAATCAGCTCAGCTTGCCACTGATCACCTGAATCATTTGCAGATGCCTTATCTCTGTGGAGGCCGTAATTCCCCAGGGCTGACCTGGGCGTCATCTCAGATTCCTCCGGCAAGAGGTCCCACTTCTCTCTCACAGCCCCTTTGGAACCAGCTTTTAACCGTTTCTTTTCCTTGATGCTCCTCTCTCGCAGACACTGAACATCTTGACAGTACGTCTGATTCAGTATGACTTAAATCCTTTCCTTCCCAGGGCTTGCATTGCCTCATTTAGTGCTTCCCACTAATGTGATAGAAAGTGTTGGACTTTGGAGTCCGGCTTGAGGTCAGACCTGCCTCTAACACGTCTATTCACAGACACATTCATTTAGTGAGACTGCATTGATTCCCCCTGTGCACCAGGTCCTGTGATGATCAACGTGACCTTGGGAGGTTTGCTTCACTCTCTTCACCTTTGCTATTTATTTGCAAAATGAGGATGGTTTCTACCTCACAGGTTAACTGTGAGGATTGAATGTGGTGGTTTCTGTTGAGCACTAAGCCCAGTGCTTGCTTCAGAGTGGGGCACTGGCACCACCATCACCCACTTTTGGGTACTAAGACACTGAGTACTGAGAAAAGACAAATTCATTGACAGGAGGTAGCCACCTCCCTTGAAATATTCACCCCAGGACTAAGTGAATGGCCAGGCCAGTGATTCTCAAAGTGTGGTCCCTCGACTAAGAGCATCAACACCACCTGGGAACTTGCTACAAATAGAAATTCTTGGGCCCCACTCTAGACCTACTGTGTTAGGAACCCTTGGGTTGGGACCTAATGATCTATGTTTCAGCCAGTCCTTTGAGGGTGATTCTCAAATTTGAGAACCATTAAGCTATACCATCCCCTGCCTTTGAGGGAACCCAAATTATGTCTTTAATAAGCACAGACTTGGACCAGCTGGGTGGGAACCCTGCCAAGATTATTCCTCTAGAAGAGACACCCCGGTAGACCGTGGAGTATTGGAATCATCCTGTAGTTAGGGATGTCCCCTAAAACACTCTGGCCTGCCCCAGCCCAGGAACACCTTATGACTTTGTCACCCTTGATATTAGTGAAGAGTTTTATCTTTTCTCTTGGCTTAGGGGGTTCTTCGATTTTTTCATCTTGCTGTACAAAGCAGGGCAGGCTTGAAATTCTGTGGAGTAGTTTGGGCTGAGTGTCAGAGGAAAGGAGAGACAGATTCTTCCCTTCATGCCCTGGTAAGTTCAGTTCAATCTGCGGTTCTTTGAGCTGTTCACTATGTACATGGCAGCCGTGCATCTTTGAATGGGCAGCCCCAATTTAAAATATTGTACCCGTTTGTCCCTTGGAGAATCCTTGCATTTGTCAGATCTTTTTGCAGGTTTTTGATTTGGAAGTAATGGTCCTTGTAATTGTGTACAAGGAATGGTGCCAGGAGTGGCTTCTCATCCTTGAGGAACTTAAAATCAAGTTTAAGAAACTTGAGCAAGACACAGGAAATCATAAATCTTTCTGGACAAGCTGTGGGTATGTACAAGGAGGACACTAGAGTTAGAGCATCCAGGGAGGAGAGATGGGAGTCATTAGGGAAGGCTGGCTATATGGCGGAGCCCTGCAGGCTGGG
Organism: Myrmecophaga tridactyla; assembly: GCA_004026745.1. Lineage (NCBI taxonomy): Eukaryota > Metazoa > Chordata > Mammalia > Pilosa > Myrmecophagidae > Myrmecophaga > Myrmecophaga tridactyla. Next base: position 21,054 of record PVIY010021320.1, read on the forward strand.
CTGGTTCTGGGGAGTTGTCTGCTTTGCCCTGAGAGGCCCAAAAAGGAGGAGTTTAGGGGTCACAGGGCAGGCCATTTGGGCCCAACTTTCCCTTCACCTGGCCTGTGTGTAGAGGGAAATCAGAAAGCTGCCTATGGCTTCTTTGGAGAGTCCCTTTTACCTACTGTTGACTAAATAAAGGCTTAGAGAGGCTTATGGAATAAGGCTGCTTTTACATCAAAGGGCTTTTACAAAAAGCTTGGTGATGAGTTAAGTACAAGTGAATCAGAAACAGATGGACTCAATTTCCTAGAAAATACCCCTGGGCTTCAACAAGAAGAGGGAAAGTGCTTGGCCAAAGTCATTGTGGGGTTTCGCTGATCCTAAAATATGCCCAGTAATTTTGTCTGAAACAGCCGGGATGTTAGGAATATGTCAGGCTCCAATTCATTAGAAACTCCAACAGCCGGGATGTTAGGAATATGTCAGGCTCCAATTCATTAGAAACTCCAAGTTGGAATTCTGCCAATACCTCAGCTGATTCCCAGTGGTTTTCTTATAAGTTTTCCCTAGTGGCTCTGAAGGAAAGCCAGTTGCCATAGTTCTGCTCTGGGTTTGTGAGGGCTGGATGGACAGAAGGTGCCAGAGATACCTTCCCCTTTCCTGTATATCAGTTCCCTAACTAAAATATGCAGGAATTGAGAGGCTCTCTAAAAGCCTTTTCGGCTCTGGTGTTCTATGAGTAATAATGATCGTTATAACTGCCATCATTTACCAAGTTATCCCTTATGCTAGGCACTGTATTAAATGCTTTATATATGTTTGCTTATTTGATGGTTTTTAGAAACCCCGAGTTAGAACTTTAATTATCCACATTGTACAGATAAGGAAGCTAAGGCTTAAGTTAAGTAGCTTCCCCCAAAGGCCCATAGCTGGTATACAGTACAGCCTGCATTTTAACCATGTGATTAGACATCTCTTGATAATTTCTAGCCTGTCAATTCTGGATTTCCACTCCTGTGGCAATCTTCTAGAACCTCAGGTTGGTACTATATACTCAGTGACTACCTTATCTGAGGCTCTCCATTCTCAGGAAGAAACCTGAAAATACATCTTGACCTTGCTTTGCTCCCCAGACCTCCTGTGTTCTGGGCCCTGTGGTCAATGCTGGGAATACAGAGCCTGGCTCTCAGATAGTGGTTCCAGTGCAGTGTGATAAGTGCTACTGCAGAAAATGTATGGAGCAGCCCAGACAGAGCCACAGCTAACTCAGAGCCGGCTGAGGCCCAGGCTCATCCTGGGGGAGCTTCTCTCCTGGGGGAGAGAAGCCAGCAAGCGAGGTAGGGTGGTGGTATTCCTGGGGAGGAGCAGCTTTGGAAGGGGCAGGGAGGTGGGAAGGAGCCTGGCACTTGTGGAAGAACTAGAGGGAGTTTAAAGTGATGGAGGCCTGGGGTGAATGCTGGGGAATGGCAGGAGAGGAGTCTGGGAAGATGGGCAGGGGCCAGAGCCTACCAGGCTAAGGAGTTTGGATTTGATCCTAAAGGGAGTCATGGACAGATGTTAAGCAGAAGAGTGACAGGAGCATCTTTGTCCTGTTTTCTAGCCGTGCCCTCATCCTGGCTGTCTCCCAGCTGGATTGGGAGTGAAGGCCTCAAGGGCAGGGGCTGTGTGCTCAGTGCAGCTCATGGTAGGGGGCTGTTCACTGATGGGGCAGACGGTGGCAGTTGGGTGGTCTTGACCCCACACATCTACCTCCCACAAGACGATCCAGGTCTTCTGACTTGGGTTAGCTGGAATAGTCTAGAAAGCAAGCACTGGGGCCAGTCTTACCTCCGGCTCTACCACAGAATCGATCATCTGGGGAATGTTTGTAAAACAGCCGCGTCAGGTCGCCAGCTCAGGCCCTTTAAATGAGAGTCTCTCATAGTAATGGAGCCAAGCATCAGAGTTTTCAAAAGCCATTCAGGCAGTTCTGATGCATGGGCAAGGTTTGGAATAAGTCACCTAGGCCAGTGGTTTCTCAGTCCTTGGGGTCAGTCAGAATTACCCTGGGAGCTTGCTGTGAAATCAACCTCGGGTGGAAGGGGGAGTGGTCAGAGTGGCTGCATTTTTAGACTTCCCATGTAATGCTAATGTACATATAAATATTGAGATCCTTGATCCTACAATTTGGATAATTTTTCATGGCTTTTAATGTATGTCTGAGTCCTAGTCGGTACCCAGTAAATTCTGATTAGAAATTTATCAGAAGGGTGGCCCAGAAGCGGCTGAAGCCTTTCTCGTGAAGCAGCATTTGATGACTCTGTGCCACTTATGGAGGCACAGAGAATAGAAATAATGACAGTTTAAGGAGGGTTTTACAGCGTGCTTTGATATTGCACTAGAAGGGCACTTACAGTCAGGGAGCTTACCTGGGTGGATGGGGTACAGTAGCCGTGCACCTGGGCTCCACTCTCCAAGCTCCACCCTCACCCTCCAGTGCTCTTCTGAGCTGCTTTCGCATGAACATCAAATAAAAAGAAATGAGCGGTGGGAGTGTGAGTGTAGCTCAGTGGTAGAATTTTCGCCTGCCATGCGGGAGACCCGGGTTTGATTCCTGGCCCATGCACTTCCCTCAAAAAACAAACAAAAAACCAACCAAACCAAAGTTCAACAAATGGTACCCCAATAACGGGATACTCACACAGAGAAAGAATGAAATGTGACCCCTCCATACAGCATACAAAAAAAGAAGAAAAGAAACAAATGGAGGAGCTGTGCTCTGACCATTTGCCTGGTTGGCTTGGGGGTATACAGCAAAGGATAGAGAGCCTTGAGAGCTCGCCCGAGGACTTCTGATTCCACACAGGCAGCAGTCCCTCAGTTATTCACTTAACACACATTTACCACAGTCTGCATTGTGCTAGGGTTTGGGGACACCGTGGTGAGCAAAACCAACCTTGTAGGATTACTGTACCTGAGGAAACAGATAGTAGACAGATAAAGAAGTACATAATTAACTTGTAATAAAAGTTAGGAGGGGTAAACATCTTCATGCAGGGATAGGGAGAAAAGCAGGGGGGGAGGTTGCTTCTTACGGTAGTGAGGGAAGGAGGTTGACATACAGAAGAGGCAGAGGAGCAGCACATGCAAAGGCCCTGAGGTGAGAGCCTGTTCGATGAGTTGAGAAATAAGGAGGCTAGGGTGGCTGGAGAAGAGGTTGGCAGGGGCCAGACCCACAGGGCTGTGATAGAGAATTAGATTCTTCCATAGGAGAGCAACCTATGTTTTATCTCCCAGGTTCAAGAGGGCAACAGGATTTGAATGATGGGAAATGAGAAGAACATGGAATGTCATCTGCATTTTGGGGGCTTAGGCTAAAAGTTTGAATACACACTTGACCTGGGGCCAATCACTTCCCTGGAGACCTTAGTTTTGCTTTGTAGAGGACCAGCCCCGGTAACGTACGTCTGGCTGGGTGAGGAGTCCTGGAAGACCCTAGCTATACTTACACAGACTGAAGGTGGACACCACCACTTGCATGGCGGTGAAAACCTTTTGGAAGCTGTGTCACTGACATTTGTTCATAATTGAGTGTAGTTCTCACTCTTCTTGGCTTTGCTGCTGTCCTCAGGGCAGGCGACCAGTAAATACTGAGTTACTGAGGCCGAGCTGGCCTTTTTTTCACGTTGGTCTCATTCGTCTTCATCCCAGGCGAAAGAGAAAGAAGTCTGCTCAGTGCAGTAGCTGCCGCAGCTGGGGGAGAGGAGGGAGGGAGGGGGCTGCAGGTTGGGGGGCTTGAGGGCAGTGGTTGGGGTGAGGCTGGGCGCTGGGCACTGGGAAGGTGTCATTTTTTATGAATGATTTCCTGACAGGTAGAGAAGCTGACTCAGCCAGCAGCCTCCCGGCCTCCCGTGGGCTGCTGTGCGGGGCCTGCTCTTCCGGAGCTGAATACTAATCTGTCGGGAGCAGCCGGCTCAGGGAAGGAAGGGCCTTCAGCTCGGTGGGGAGGGCAAACGTGCATCTTTGGCGGTTTTTCTCCCCCAGAGCTTTTCTTAGCTCTTCTGTCCGGGGTGAGTTGTGCTGGGGGTGGTGTAGGACCCACCCGGCCTCTTCTCCTCCTTCCTCTCCTCCTCCTCCTCCCATTCCCCTCCTCCTCAGGCCTGCTGTCAGCAGCTTTCAGCTCCACTGCCCACCTCACCCCTGAGCTGATTTCAGCAGACGTGTGTCTGTGGGAGGGGGCTAAGGCCACTCCCCAAGAACCTCAACCACCGAGCAGGCCTCTGCAGCCGAGCCTGGAAACCAGGAGGCTCCTGGGCAGGGGGTAGGGATTGGGGTTGGGGGCACATAGGGGGCCAGAGGGGATCCGTTGAGTGCTCAGAGAACCAGCTAGGCAGAGGTGAGAGGGATTCTGCATTCTGCCTTCAGCCATACACCAGTGTCTGGGGGGTTGCTCCCCAGAGAATTCCAGTGCCGGCTCTGTCATCTCTGTAGGGTTAGAGAAATCATTCCAGAAAGAAGCTCTGTGCTTGTGACTGACATGGGAGGGTTTTCGGGCCTGTCTCAAAGCCTGGCTAGAAGAAGTAAACCTGGTCTTTCAGCCCAGTTGTATTTGCCATCAGAGAGGGAGAGAGGGGAAGGGAATGAAATGTTGGACCCCCTACCAGTACTGGGAATGCCATCATCAGTCCCCTGGAGCTCTTGAGAGTTCATTGAATTCTTACTACAACCTTAAAAAGCAATTATTTCCCCCATTTTGCGATGAGGAGACAGGCTCAGAAAAGGGAATTTGTTTGTCCAGGGTCACACACACAGCTTCAAACCAAGTCTGTCTGGCCCCAACGCTGTTTCTTACATATCACTCCCTCCCTGCCTTTTGGAGGTGAAGCCCATGTTTCAGAAGGTGAATTTGGAGGAAGATCCCCTCTTATTGGGCCTCTGAAGAGAAGAGTGGATATGGGGTGGGGGAGTCAGTTACTTGGGTGTTACCTGTTACGTTGTCTGGGGCAAACTACGTCCTTTCCCTGTTCCCCTGTCCTACAGCTATACCATGAAAGATTTAAACTAGACACCATTAATTATATCCCTGCCAGTGCCAGAGTTCTTTCTGAAATTTCCTGACCAAGGCCCAGAGCTTTGAAGGGGACTGGACCCTGGATTGCCTGGAGAATCTCGACAGGCTGCCACCTCCTAGAGCAGCTTCCTGCATTTCTTTTTTCACTCACCCTCTAAGGCTCCCTCCGCTCATAAAAGGAATGGCGCTGCTGGGAAACGGGACTGAACTGAGAGGTGGAAAAGCCGTGCCCTAACCCCGGCTTTGTCTGGAAGCGTCTGCGTAACCTCGGCCAATTTGCTGGCCTGTCCAGGCCTTAGAGAACGGAGCCATGGCCCAGGTCCCACCTCTGTCCTGGGAGCTCCAAGGAGATGATGGGTGCCAAAGTGTTCTGGGACACGCTTGGAGACGGCAGCAGCCCCTCCAGGAGCCCCCAGGTTCATCCTCTCAGGTGTTGATTAGATTTGCCTGCTGTAATTATCAACACTTGGAAGCAATTTGCAGGCAGCAGGCGGTGATGAGAGCAGATGGGAGGAGGCAGCCTCTGGAGAACCTAGAAAATCTTGTTGCTGGGGTGGATCTGGGTCAAGGTCTGTTCCTTCTACCAAGTGGAGTCTGCTCCCTTTGTCCTGGTCTTCATGTGCAGGCTCTGCAAAGGGGCCCCCACCCCACCAGCTGGACAGATGTTACAGGGTAGCTGGTAATGCTGGGAATAAGATTGAAGATTATTTGACAGCAGTTTGGACAAATTGGCAAACTTAAAGACACAGGATGCCCAGAAGCCCTGGACAGTGTTCCTGAGGGTTAATTCCTCTGGAACCAGTGTGCCAGTTTCCTCCTTCTAACCCTCCTCCTGGGGTCCCTTGGACAAGTTATCATCTTTCTGTGCCTTGGTTTCCCATCTCTGAAATGGGAACAGTGTACACTCTGGGGCTGTTGGAGGGCCAAACGAAGCAAAGCGTGTGCTTAGCACCCACCATGAGCCTCCATCAGTGACAGCTGGTGGCTGTTGTTATTGTCCTCAGCACTATGCCTCACCCAGCCTCTCATTTTGCTGGTGGTGACCATTTCCTTTGTTCCCCCACAGTGCTCCAACGGGGCTCCCGTCAGAGTGCTGGGTATCGCACTTCCTGGAATTCCAAGACTCGCTGAGAATGCTGAATGAGCCCACAGCAGACATTACTGTCTGGATGGATGCTTTGACAGTCTTTGAAGTGGGAGGTGGGGAGCAGGGATCTCCTCAACCCCAGGGCACTGTTCTGCTTTCCTCTCTGCTTCAGATCCCTCTTTGGGAAAGTAGGGGTGATGTGGTCATTTCAGAAACCTTTTGACAGCAAGAGACGTGGGATGGTACCCAGCCTCCCTTGGGAAATAACCAGGCTGAAGATCACGCACTTCCTCTCCCATCACACCTGCCACATCCTGAACTCGTGGTTTCTGCTTCTCTGTGAGAGCTGATAAGCGAGCCCCAGAGGGAGACCAAAGCCACTCCCCATTGTACCTCCCCCAGCTTAGTTTTCTAGCAAGGCCTCCAGCCTGGGAGGTACTTGATATGTGGCTTGTTAGATAAATGCTTCTGGGTGGGGTTTTCTTCCTCCAGGCACTAAGAAGGATGTAGAAAAGCCAATTAAGTAATATACTCTCATTTGCCAAAGTTGTCTTGAGATAGAGTTCTGGAAGCTTCCACCATTGATGTTGGAGCTATTTCTGATGTTAGAGGGATAAAAATTGGAGGCAAAACCAAGGCAAGGAGCTGTGTTCAGATCTCTCTGGGGACAGAGGATGCCTCAGCCCCGCCAAGACCCCTAGTTTCTTTGATGGCAATGGAGCCAGAAAGCATGATGGGTGTGAGGTGCAATGCTGTAAGACTGAGTCTTTCTGCTCAGTTAGCACGTGGGGAGCTCTGGGGAGCTCTGGGGAACTCTGGGGCCTGGGGCTGTGTCTGAGAACAGTAGAGTTGGGCTCAGCCAACATGCTCCCCAAACCCCTAAAGTACCCTAGTCATTGGCCTGCAGCATCTGGACACCAAATCCTGCAGCAAACATTTGTTAAGCACCCCATTGTGTAGTCCTGAGTCCTAAGACAGATACGTTGCAGCCCCTGCCCACAGAAACCCTGGGGTGGACACAAGGCTCACACCAGGTAATTGGGAATCATTTAAATAAAGGGTTGGGTGCTCTGGATTGGGGTGCAGTTAGGAAGAAGGCATCTAACTAGCTGCAGGGTCATCTATGAGTCACCTCAGTTTCCCTGTGTGAGTGAGCCTCTGCATCTCTTGCCTTTTTTGGGGAGGGTGGCAGGGGCAGCAGGGGTCAGTACATGGGTGGGGAATTGAACCTGGGTCTCCTGCATGGCAGGTGAACATTCTACCACTGAACTACCTGTGCACCCTTTGCCTCTTGTCTCGACAGCTTCTCCATCATTCCCTCGGCTGCCCTGGCCTCCTGTGGTCCCTTCAGGTTAACTCCTCCTTAGTTAAATCTCAGCTCAAATGACACCTCCTCCAAGAAACCTTCCCTGACCACCCTGCTCCACATCTTCTTGACACTTAATATTATTTGCAGCAATAAATATTTGTTATCTTTTTACTGTCTTTCCCTAGGACAGAGCTTTGGACTAAGTAAATATTTGTTGAAAACATGAATGAACAAATGAACAGGTGTGCTTGGGACCCAAATGATGCCACAGCTGTGACTTATTGCCCCGGGTTGTAGGCAACTCATTCCTAAGCCAAGGGCCAGAACCAGGGAATCCCATAGAGAAACTGGATCCCTCTCAGCTTTGGAAGGGTGTTGGGAGCTTGGGCAGTTCCTTATGCCTCTAACCCAGAACAAGAACGGGCCTTTCTGAGCCATCATTGTAGTCACACGGTGTCCTAGCTCTCCTTGCAGCCCTCTGTGGCAGGGTGGTGAGGGAGAGGGGAGGCATGAGGAAAACTTGGAGCCCTGACCCCAAAGCCAGCTGCCCATAGTAGGTCAGGAAGGCTTCTCAGAAGACCCGACTCCTGAGCTGGAGGGGTGAGGCTAGTGGGGAAGGTGAAAGATGGGCCTGGCATACAGGGAATAGGCTGGGCCCCTGGTGCTGAGAGCAGCCAGGTAGAGTGATGTGGGGACAGCAGAAGCTGAAGAGGTGGCTGTCCATGCCGGATCCCCTGGGGCCTTGCTCACCACACCAAGTGCTGCTCCTCGCCAGTAGGTGGGCCAGCAGCAACAGGACCCGGATTGTGTTGTGAAAAGGCCTTCGTGTCATGCCCTGGGGGGAGGAGACTGGAAGCAGAATACCAGGGTTGAGGCTCCCAGGGTTTCTTTCCTGTCTCCCTCCAGGCCTCACCTTTTCCAAGGCTTTACAACTCTGAGCCCAGTTCCTCATGAACTCTCATTGTAAACAGCCAGGAGGCCAGGAGAAAGGATTCTTCTTTATTCTTTTTCATCCTTGAAAGACTAGCTTAATGAAAATCTGCACTGGGAGAGGAGAGGAGAGCGGAGCACAGGGTGTCTGAGCTGAGGCAGCAGCTGCAGGGTCCCCTAGACCAGGAACCGAGGCCCAGAGAGAGGCTGTGGTTTGCTCAGCTTCTGAGTCCCAGTCCGGGGAGTGACTCTGGCTCTCAACAGGCACTTGATGCCCCAGTGAAATTGGAAAAGTGTGTGTCCTCAGCGTCAGAGAGAGAACATTCTGGTTGGAAAGGAAGGTGCTGCAGGAAGTGCTCGGCCTTTGGGGGTGACAAGAAGGAGGTAAACCAGTGGTTAGCCCAGAAACTCAAGAAGAGCATTGTACTGGGGTTCCGTGGTAGAGTGCTTGCCTGCCATACAGGAGACCCGTGTTCGACTCCCTGTCCATGCCTCCGCCCAAAAAGTAATTCATGGGAGACAGGGGCACGTGAGGAGGCATCGTGACTTCCTGTTACTGGGTGGGGAGAGGGCTGATCCCAGCACAGGTGTTCATTCACCCTTTAGGTAGCTTCAGGCAAGACTCTGAACCTCAGTGTCCTTTTTCAGGTTATTTAGCAGAGGATGTGGGGGTGGGAAGGAACCCCCACTCCAGAGGTGAGAAGTCCTTGCCTGATTCCTTTAGGTGGAGGTGTGAAGTCATACAGGGTTGGGAGTGGGGTGGGCTGCAGGCCCTGTGGCCTCTGAGGAGGGCCCCAGACGAAGCAGGCAGGGGACCCAGAAACAGGTGCCTGGGGCGGGAGGGGCAGTGGCATGCTCACAGAAGACAGGAAGGAAAGCTTTGGTTTAGAGACGTGGAATTAGGCGAAAATGCAGAGAGCAGAAGAGGCAGCCTGGGTGGAGGGAGGGGGCTAAAGAATGCCCTGGGAGTCTGAGGTCAAGGTTTATTTTATTTACTGTATGATTTTTATTCCGGGCCCCCAGCTTCTCTCTCGTTCATCTCTGCCATTGCCTATTTCATGTCCTTGGCTGCTAAAAGCCTGTGTCCTCACCTGCTCATAGGAATAATAAGATTTATACTATCCATTCCTCACAAGGCCCTAGAAAGACACTGTACAAGTCAAGTTCAAAATTCGAGTGAACGGAGTTCTGACCAAGGAGCTCTGAGAGACCAAGAACTGGACAGACACAAACCCGTTCAGAGCTCTGCAAGCCTCCAAACTGGGCTTCCCTAGGGGTGGATTTGGGGTTGTTTGGAAAGAAGGGCAGACAATGCAAAACAAGTAGGTATTGTCTATAATAAAAGCTTTGAGGATAAGATGAAGTAAGAGACTGGAAAGTTATTGGGAAATAAATTAAAAGTTCTTGTTATTTGATATGTGGATTTCAAACTCTACCCTTATGTTTTGTTTTGTTTTGTTTTACCTTTTTTAATGCAACTTTACTGAGATACATTCACACACCATACAAACCATCTGAAGTGTACAATCACTGGCTCACATTATCATCACATAGTTGTGAATACATCCCTATGATAAAATTTAGAACATTTTCATTACTCCAGAAAATAAATAAGAAAAAAGAAAAACCCCCCTCCCATCCTCTTATCCCCCCCATTATTGACCATAGTGTTGATGTGGTACAATTGAGGAAAGAATATTAAAATTACTACTGTTAGCTATGTTCGTAGTTTGCAGTAGGTACATTTTTTCCCCATATATCCCTCCATTATTAACTCTTTGTAATAGTGTCATACATTTGCCCTAGTTCATGAAAAAACTTCTAAAGATTTGTATAGTTAAATCCGGGCTCTTTGGGCCAACATGACCAAGCCCCTGACTAAAGGGCGCCTCCTGGTGGCTGGTTCTAAACATACGGAAGGTTTTCTGGCTCACCCTCCTACCGCCTCCCCGCCCTTGTCAAAGCGGTGTATTGTATTTTATTTCTTGATTACCAGATGAATAAATCCAAATACAACGAACGGCTCTAAGGGGCTCCTGTGGCCAGCTCCCTGCTTTGTGTCAGGATGCCACGGTGAACAAAAGCAGGTGCATCGCCATGTACTTGAAGAATTCACAAATAAAATTAATTACAAGCAGAGCCAAAGGCAGGCGCAGGAGGCCCAGGTGGACACGGGGCCCGATGAGCTTGCAGTCAGGTGGGCACAGGTCACCAGGGCCTTGTAGGTCTCGGTAAGAACTTCTCTTTAGCCAAGGAGCTGGGGGTGGCTGCGGCAGGGCTGTAAGCAGGGCGTGGGGACTACATGGAGGAACAAGCAGGAAGATGATGTGTACTTTTGAGGCTGCTGTTTCTGTCTCCCTGACCCTCCCATCCCCTGGAGTTCTACCTGAGGAAGTGAAAGTGTGTGGCCGTTGAGACCACCTCTGGCAGCAAGGTCTGAAGCACTGGCCACTTCCTCCCTGTGCTCTCCCTGTGGCTGGCAGATGGGGCTGAGACATCTCAGGTCAGTCTGGAGAGGAGTGGGCAGGGCAGCTGGGCTGTCCCAGAAAGGACCGCAAGGCCTTTTAACGTCCAGCTCAACTGTAGTTCTGAGGGCCCAGCTCAGCCTCTTCCTGCCCTGGATTTATCAGGAGGAAATCCTTCCTGGGCTTCTCCCCCTCCCCTCGCCCCTGCCCCCTCCCCTCACCCCTCCCCCTTTCCCCAAGGCTGAGAGGTGAGACATGGAGAGGTACCCCGCTCTGACTACCCAGGGCTCTTGGGTCTGGAGGAGGCATCGTTCACGGACACTCATTTCCTGCCCTGTTGTATTCACTGGGTCCTTATTCCTCTTCTTGAGTACTTTCGGGTCTCCAGGGCCTGCCTCCAGCACTGCCTCCTCCAGGACACCTCCCCTTGTCTCAGAATCCATTTCCACTCGGCAGTGTTCACCAGGCTTGTGCACGGTGCCAGTTTAGGTGAAATATGGGTAGACAGAGAGGTGGGACATGCTCCCTGCCTTGCAGAACTCACAACTCAGTGGGAAGACAGCAAGGCCAGGCATTAGAGCACGAGTGAGTGAGAGAAGCACTTTTCTGGAACTACACGAAGTGCCATCGGTCTGGAAGAAGGAGGGAGGGAGTGGAGATGGTCAGAATGACAGTTTTCCAGTCCTTTTTTGAAGGCTCTGCACAGTTTCTTTGCAAATATTACTGGTCTGTGAAATCCTGTGAACCTGACTCTCATAACTTTATTATGGTGACAATTATACTTTAAAAACTGGTGTGTGTTTTAGTGAATGGCTCTTATAAGGGAAGTGGGTCCATCAGGATTGTCCCAGAAATAACCCACAAGGTCCACAGCCTTGGAGGCCTCCCCTCAGGCTGCCTGGGTTTCCTTCCCTGCTTCCATTTCCCTCCCTAGTCAGACTGAGCGTTTTAAAATCAGGGGCTGGGTCCAGAGTAGGTGTTCAGTTAACTTTTGCTCCCTTCCATGCAGCCAAGAACCTTGAGATCCGGAATCAGAGTCACAGAGCAGGCCAGGCAGAGGCAGGTCTGGGCCCCGGAGTCCCCCCGCTCTCCAGCCAGCCCTGTCTGGAGGACCCCGTTATCATCGTGTGACTCTGCCTGCACTGAGCCTTCCTCACCTGGAGCCCAAAATGATTGAGAAAGCGTTTTCTTCTGAATTGCGAAGTCTTGGCTTGGTAGAGATTGGGCATGTGTCATCTTCGACCTCCCCCAAGCTGCTGGTATGGCGCCTGCCACTTGGCGAGAACATCATAAATGCCCCCAATAACCAGTGAATCCAGTTGAGAAGCAGTTCTGTGGAAGAGCCAGAAGTTGGAAAATTTAGATTCTGCTTCTTGCTCTGTCTCTCTTGCTATGTGACCTTGGACAGGTCCCTTCGGCTCCCTAGGCCTCAGGTATCCCGTCTGTTAGTAATAATAATAATAATAGATTGAGTGGGCGGCTGCGTGGATTTTATAAGCCCTTTTATCAGTATAATACCATTTACTCCTCTGAGTCACCCCAAGAAATAGATATCCCTGATGCCTCCAATGTACAGATAAGTTAACAGAAGCCCAGAGGGGTAAAGTAACTTGCCCAAGGTCACACAGCTAGTAAGAGGAGCAGCAAGGAATTCAAGCCCAGGCAGAGACTGCCTAATCGCTATAGGGTACCGTGTCTAGGTTTATCTTTTCTTACCCAGAAATGTAGAGATTCTATGAGGTGCAGAAAGTGATAGAGGTTCCAATTCTGGGCTCTTGGCAAAGATTTTCTGGTTGATTTCCTTTGGGTTTTGTTAAATAGAAACAGTGACTATCTCTTCCTTGGAAGCGGGCAGTTGTAAGGACGGGGTAACCTGGGTGGAATTTTGGCCAGAGAAGGGGAAGGAAAGCAGATGGCAGGGCTGTCTCCCTGTCTCCCTGCCTGTCCGTGGCCTCCGCAGTATTCCCTGCGGCCCCACCGCCTCCACCTACGAGGTCCGGGTCGCCAGCGGCCCTTGCCTGGGTACCCCTCCCAGGCCGTCTCACCTGCTCTGAAGACGGAAGTCAGACCACTCACACTCCCGCTTAAATCCCTCCCATGGCTCTTGTAATAAAATCCAAGGTGACTCCTGCCCGCCTCTCTGGCCTCATCCCCCTTCTCATTCCCAGCCTTGGGCCCCACACTGTCCTACATGGCGGCCGCTAACCGCACGTGGCTCCGGAGCCTTTTGGAATGTGGCCAGTTAGGACTGAGCGGTGCTGCCCACGTCAAGTGCCACCGGGCCTCAGACTTGGGATGAGAAAAAGATGCAAAACAATCTCATTAGTAATTTCTATATTGATTACATGTTGAAATGATAGTATTTTAGATGTATTGATTGGGTTCCGTAAACCACGTTATTAAAATGAATTTCACCTGTTCCTTTTCACCTTTCTGTGGATTATTTCTGGAACAATCCTGATTGACCCACTTCCCTTATAAGAGCCGTGTGTTGAATAGATTGAAACACATAGCAGTTGTTAAAGTCTAATATTGTGACTAGTAATATTGTGGCTATTAGAAAATGTAAAATGTGCTGTTTCCATTGGACAGCGCCCTTCTAGCCACACTGGACACGCTGAGCTCTTCCCAGCCTCCTGTTACCCTTTGCCACAGCTCTTCACATCACCCCATTTCAGCTACTCCTGTTTCCGGGCTGGAATCCTTTTGTTTGCACGTTTATCGCCTGCCTGCCCTGGGGAGGGTGGTCTCTCCCGGGAGGCTCTCTGCTCTCTGCCTGGCTCCTGGCTCCAGGCTGGCCAGCAAGGGCAGGTCAGCAATGCCTGTGGGAGGGAACGGTGGGAGCTGGGCCGCATTCCTCGGCGACCTGCAGCCTGAGGGCTCTGTCTTCTGCTGGGTGGGGTTTAGCTGAAGCCGGAGTAGGCGGTCAGAATCCCCAGGCAGCTCCGAATAGAGCCTGCGGGCGTTTAAGAGAGAGACTTTGGGACTTATGTGAGGTCCTGGACACCTGGGGTCAGCCAACAGGCCCCGAGTTGCAGTTGGGTGTCAGGCCCTCGGTAAGACTGCCCAAGGACCACCTGGGCTTTGCTGGGGCAGCCCCTGCACCCATCTCAGCCCTGCTTCTCGGCCCGGGGCTCCAGGTAGGTCCCGCAGCCTCAGCCCTGTGTGAGGCTCAGCCAGGTCCTGAGGCCATCCTAACAATCCTAGTGATCCGGCCACCCCCCGCCCCCAGCCATGTGCGCAGGGCTGCCCGCGGGTTAGGGTTGGGAGAGGGGCTGCATGGCTTTGGTTCCCAGACGAGAGGCCCCACGTCCCAGGAGGGCTGACAAGTTCTCTGTTTTCACTCCGAGAGCCCCGACTGAGGCGAGAGCCGGAGGAGGTGGAGGCAGCAGCAGTTTTGTGAAAAAGGCCTGTGGGTTTTTTCAGCCGGAAGCTCAGAGCGAGCAACGGGTGACCTGATTGCTAAAATAGCCCAGGAAGAGGGCAGAAGCTTCCACGGTGGCTAGAGGGGGGCTGAGAGAAAATGAGGGCCCAGCTCCACTACCGGCTCCAGAGGGCAGGGGGTCCCTTTCCTAGGACCGCCGCCCCCCTTGGCCTCCAGACCTTAGCTGGCTTCTCACCCTGTGGGTGACAACAAGGCAGGGCAGGAGAAAGCATGACCTCGAGGCAGGACCAAGTCTCTTCCAGAGCACAGAACTCAGATGACAAATGCTGGGTTTTCATATCAGGTCTTTCTCAAACACTGCCCTTGATTTAAGTTGAATGGGTTTTCTAAGAGTCGAGCCAGGTTAGAAGAAATCCAGAGCTTTAGGGTAGGAGGCTCTGGGAGTGGTGAAGGTGGTGCTGCATTCCCTCGCAGGGAAGCCGAGAGCCTGCCTGAGGCCGCGGTGACAAAGGCCACTCTTCTCCAGCCCTCCCCGCTGCACGCGGCAGCTCCAAAAGAAAAGGAACAAAGAAGATGGCTTCTCTCATACGGGGGATGATGGATGTTCCAAGTCTCAGCCCTTGAGAGAATCGTCCCCTGGTCTCCAGGAAATTTATGGCCTGCAAGTGACCCATCTGGACCCAAGGCAGGACTGGAGCAGCAATGGCTGGTGCACTCCGCGCCTTCCAGCAGCCTGGCCCAGCGAGGGCAGAGCCCAGCGGCCCCCGTGCTCCTTGCGAGGAGTCAGAGGATGGCTTTGCTCTCCTGCCCACCCAGCCCCTGCCCCAACTTGTATTTTTTGTTTAATATCTAATTATAAAAGCAATTCATAGTTGTAACATTTTAAAAATACAAAAAAGGTAGAAAGGAGAAAATGAAAATTATCTGTCTTCCCAGCACCCAGAGGTAACTGCTGCTGCTATTTTGTTGTATTTCTTTCCACTCCTGTTTTTCTGCATCGATCATACATATGCATACGTGTGTGTTTATTAATTGGGATCACATACACTCGCGGTGCCTTTTCCACGTTACATTACATTGTGTGCATTTTCTCCAAGCATTAACATTTTCTTTAAATTACTTTAATGGCTCTATAATATCCCATAAATAATTTATTTAACCATTCTCCTATTTTTTTTTTCTCTCCTATTTGACTCTTTTTTTTACCAGGGGAATTTAGCAGATTTTAAAATTCCACTTAAAAATATAAATCAGGCCGTTTGTTCCTTTTCGGCTGCCATGCTGCTGCTGCTCTTGGTGGCCTGTCTGCTGTTCCCTCCGGGAGGGGCGTTTCGGGGTGATGGCGAAGGTTGTCATTAAACAGCAACAGACACCACCCCCGGGAGGCGTCAGACAGGAGTTTCCCTAGGTGCCACGGCTCGTGCTGTCCCCTCTGCTTGGCGTGCCTGCCCCTGGTCGGGGCCGCGGCTCTGAATCCTGCCAGGGGGCCCCTCGGGGTGAGCTGCTGGCGGGAAGAGTCGGGCAGCGCCAAGTTCCACCTCTGCCTGTGCCACGAGTGAATAGTGTGACGTCGAGCCCCTCACTTCCCTGCTCTGTTTCTCAGCTGTGCACATTTACCTCCCAAGGTGCTGCTCCTGGGCTGGCCCGGGAGTGCCAGTGCGTGTGCATCTGTACTCCTGGCGAGGGGGCAAAGGAGCAAAGGCATGGGCGGGCCTGGGGGGCCTTGGGCCATGAGAGGAGCCCAGAGCCCTTTCCAGCTCTGAGAGTGCCTGAGGTCAGGACGTGGGTGTCCTCCCCAGGAGTCTGTGGGTGTTCCCTGAAAGACTGTCTCCTTGCCGCCCTTGTAGGAGTCCAGAGAACCCCCTTTACCAGCCCTAACCTCCCCAGGGCCCTGGTCATGTCCCAGGGGAAGACACTCACCAGGTTTCCCCGCCCTTCCCAGATCCCTGTGCGGCAGCTTGGAACCAGGCGTGGGGATGACTCAGGGAGAGCCCTTATGTTGCTGCATTCCCCAGGCCTCCCAGGGAAGGTCCCCGGGGTAGAGTCAGGGCTTGGGTCGGGAAGGCAGGGTTTCCAGAGGTTCAGGGCTCTTTGCCACTAGAATGTGAGCTTCGGGAGGGCAGGGCCTTGTGAGTCTCATTCACTTGGCACCCTCTGCCCAGCACTGAGCCTGGCCTCCAGTACACACCCAGTGAATACTAGCAGAGCAAGGCAAGTGGTGGCTGCTGTCTGCTCGAGTTTCCCTTTCCATTCTGTGCTTCTAGTCCGTGGGATCCGTGAGAGCAGAGATGTGCCTGATTCACCTCTGAGTCTCCAAGGCCCAGCAAAGAGGCTGGCACACTGAGAGGGCCTGGGAATGTGTGACCGAAGGGAGAATGAACAGATGGATGAGTACGTCACATCCCGAGAGCATCAGCGGCTGTGATGTGGGCCCTCTCTTCATCCTCCGGGCCCTGGGCGGTCCCTTCCTCCTTCTCTCCTGGATCAAAACTGGCCACAGGTAACCTCTGAGGCTTCCTGGCTCTGTGACTTTGGATAAATCACTTGTCCTCCTCGAGCCTGCTTTGCCTTTTCCGTAAGACAGGGCCGACGTGAGGTGTTGGAGAGGTTGGGGGAGGCTCGGTGTGGGGGTTGCGTGCTGCAGTAGCTGGTGGTGGGCACTAGCCAGCCCCTCTGTCTGTGCCATGAGCCACCTGGCCGATTGACGGGTGGAGGGGCATGGGTAGTCCTGGGCTGGGGCTGGCCGAGGAGGCAGAGGAGGCTTACAGGTCCCCTGAGACCCTGGCAGCTGTCTCTGGTACTCGTCCTTGACTCTATCCTTCAGTGTCCTCTCTCCCACCTGGGAAGGGCACACATCAAAGCTGGGGGGGCGCAGCTGGGAGCTGGGTCCACTCCTGGGCAGAGCTGCTCGTGCGTCGTCCCGGAGATGGAAAGCGAGTTCACTGTATCACCTGCAGAGCGTTTGCACAGACAGCTTTGCCCAGGGTGGGGGTAGGGACCGGTGATGGATGCCTTGTGCCCTCTCGACCCATCACTCAGTTCTCTGGATCTCCAATTTCCAAGCCTTAAAATGGGGGGAAATGAAGTCAGACTGAGGCTCGACAGGCTTCAAGAGAGGAGCGAATGAGATAGGTATGGGACAGCGCTCCGTCCACTGTCCCGCGCCCCCACGCTGTGCCCCAGCAACGCCGCTGCTATTCCGAGGAGCCGGCCCATGGGCGCGGGCCCCCGCCCACGTGGCTCTGGCATGGGGCTGAGACCACAGGCTCGGCTTGGCTCCTGGCCCTGCCATGCAGGACAGGACAGGACAGGACAGGACAGGACAGCTGGCTTCCCTCACTCAGCCTCCGCGTCCTCATGCGTGAACCGAGGACCACCTCCTCCCTGGGTTTCTGGGAGGATTCGCTGAGGTCACATGCACGAGGGGCCTGGAGGGGGTCCAGCCTCGAGGTAGTCGTTACTCCAGGTGCCCCCACTACCCAGCACCTTTGTCCAGTCCCTGGGCTCCCTGGGCCTCAGTTTACCCATCTGTAAAATAATACTGACGATCACCCCCGTCGGGAGGATTACATCCAACAAGCCATGTAACTCCTGTAGCCCGAGTGCCCGGCTTGTAGAATCTGCTCATTTAGCTAGTGAGATGATCTTTTTTTTTTTTTTGGCATGGGCAGGCACCAGGAATTGAACCCAAGTCTCTGGCATGGCAGGTGAAGACTCTGCCACTGAGCCACCGTTGCCTGCCCTGTGATGATCTGTTGCTGAGAACAGCAGAGGATGAGAACCCAGGTCCCCTGTCACCTGCCCAGGACTTCCCTTCCTTGCCCACAGCAGGGAATCATACAGATGGGCAGGGTGACCTCTGTCAAGCTCCCAGCATCTTTGGAGCACAGGCCCCCATGTGGGATGGCTGTGCAGCAGTTGCCCCCAGCCCCTCTGATGGGGCTGTCTCCAGTAAGCTGCAGTGGGGGTGGGCCTTGGGGTCTTGGCCAGGCACTGGAGGCTGGGCACCAGCAGGCAATCATTCTTTGTCTTCTCCCATATATGCACCTGCCCTTGCTGCTCCAGTGTCATGAAGTGTACACTTTCTGCCTACATGGAGGAATTGCCAGACTGTGGTCTCTAAAGTGGCTATGCCATTTTACATTCCCAACAGCAGTGGATGAGGGTTCTAATTTCTCCACATCGGCTCCAGCACTTGTTATTCTGTCTTTTTTTTTTTTTTTTATTGCTGTCCTAGTAGTGTGAAGCGGTATCTCATTGTGGTTTGGATTTGGATTTCTCTTATAGTTAATGATATTGAGCAACTTTTCACATACTTCTTGGCCATTTGTATATCTTCTTTGGAGAAATGTCTATTCAGAACTTTTGCCCATTGTTGAGTTGGGTTATTTGTCTTTTTACTATTGAATTGTAAGAGTTCTTTATATATTCTAGTCCCTTATCAGATATATGATTTGCAAAATTTTCCCTTGTTAATTTTTTTTTCACAAGGGCAGTTGTAAGTTTACAGAAGCATCATACAGAAAGTACAGAATTCCTGTATACGCCCTTCCTCCCATCAGTTTTCCCTATTATTAACATTTGTCATTAGTGTAGTACCTTTATTGCAATTCATGAAACAATATTATTGCAATTATGCTATTAACTGTAGTGTCCTGTTTATACTAGGGTTTATTCATTGTGTTGTGCAGTTCTATGGGTTTGTATTTGGGGCGTAATTTACATACAACCTAAAATTTTCCTTTTTTCCCCAGTTTTGAATATACAATTCAGTGGTGTTAATTGTATATCCAAAGTTGTGCCTCCATCCTCATATTCCATTGTCAAAACTTTTCCTTCACCCCATGCCAATTAAACATTAAGTCCCCATTCCCCTCCTCCACTCGGCCCCTGGTCACCTCTGTTCTAGTTTCTGACTTTATGAATATGCATATTCTGTTTATTTCTTATAAGTGAGATCATATAGTGTTTCTCTTTTTGGGTCTGTTTTATTTCACACAACAGGATGTATTCCAGGTTCATCTATGTTGTAGCAAAGTATCAGAACTTCTTTCCTTTTTAATGACTGAATAATATTCCACACGTATATACTTTCTCCCATTTCTCCCCATTTGTTCACTTCCCTGATGGTGCCCTTCGCAGCATGAACGATTTTAATTATGATGAAGTTCATTGTCTATTCTTTCTTTTGTTGCTGTGCTTTTGGTGTGAGGTAAGGGTCCAAGTTCATGCCTTTGGCATGTGGATTTCCAGTTGTCCCAGCCACTATTTGTTGCAAAAGCTACTATGTTCCCCTTGAATTATCTTGACATGCTTTTTGAAAATTAATTGTCTGTAAATGTGACAGTTTATTTCTGAACTCTCAGTTCTATGGCAGGCAAAGACTGGTTTTGATTACCATAGCTTTGTAGCGAGTTTTGAAATTGAGAAGTGTGAGTTCTCTGACCCTGTTGTTCTTTTTCAAGATTGTTTTGGCTGTTCAGGGTCCCTTGCGTTTCATATGAATTTTAAAAGCAGCTTGTCAACTTCTGCAAAATAGCTAGCTGGGATTTTGATGGAGATTACATTTGAAGTATAGATCAGTTTGGGGAAGTATTACCATCTTAATTATATTAAGTATTCTGATCCATGAACATGGAATGCTTTTCCATTTATTTAGGTCTTTAATTTCTTTCAACAGTGTTTTGCAGGTTTCAGGGTATGGATTTTGTACTTGTTAAATTTATTCCTAAGCATTTTATTCTTTCTGATGCTATTATAAATAGAATTGTTTTATTGATTTCATTCTCAAATTGGTCATTGCAAGTGTATAGAACTAGTTAGGATTTTTGTATATTGACCTTCTGTGCTGCAACTTTGCTGAACTTGTTCATTATTTCTAATAGATTTTTAGTAAATTTCTTAAAATTTTCTATGTACAAGATTGTGTCATTTGCAAAAAGAGATATTTTTATATCTTCCTTCTCAGTGTGGATGTCCATTGTCTTGCCTACCTGCCCAGGCTAGAATCTCTAGTACAATATTGAGTAGAAAGCGGAGACTATTGCTTTGTTCCTGATCTTGGGGAAAAGCATCCAGTCTTTGACTTTTAAGTATGATCCTAGCTATAGACAGGTTCATGTAAATGTTTCCTGCGAGACTGGCCAGTTTACATTCTCACGGCTAGGAGACCCATTTTCCCCTCCCCTCACTGACACAGTAACCCCAGGTTTTAGAGGTAAGGAATCCACGCCCTGGGAAGGCAAGCGATGCATGCTTCGTTACACAGCTGCCCCACTGCTTGGGGAATGAGCAGGGTCCTCCCAGACTCACAGCCCTTCTTCCCCTAGTATGGGGCCTGAGACCCACCAAAGGAAGTCACTGATGTAGAGGGAGGCCTTCTTGGCTCAGCCACTGACTTGCTGTGTGACCTTAAGCAAGTCACTTACTGCCTTTGGGCTTTGTTTTTCCATCTGTGCAGTGGGAGTGGTGGTCCACGCTGACATTCCCCAACTCGAATGACCCACCCACGGCAGTTTCTGCCTCCGCCACTGCCAAGAGTGGCCACCAGAGGGCGTGCCTGACCAGCATTTGGCCCAGCTTGGGTGCAAGGGGCCCCTGGGAGGCTCAGCGGCAAGGCGTGTTTCCCAGGAGCTGTTTGCTTGGCTTGCCCAGGCCTCCATGTGGCTTGACCTGCCCAGGCTTTCTGGCCTGTTCCTTTGGCAGAGCCCCAATCTCCGAGGAGGGAGGGTGGAGGCATCACTCTTAAGGCCAGAGAACTTGCCCTCATCCGTGCCTGCACTGGGTGGGCTGCCCAAGGCCCAGGCGTCACAGAGTCAGGGCCAACAGCCTGTGTTTCTCAAACTCAAACTGTCCGCACTGTCTCTGGGCCTCTCCTGGTGCTGCATCCCAAGCCCCACCCCCACCCCGCCCCATTGCCGGATCCCTGTGGGTGCCTGGGCTCCTGAAAGAGGGACTTTGCCGCCTGGGTGGGCGTGGATGGATGCATGCTGAGAGGTTCTAGAGCAGTGCAGTTGCTGATACCATGGCCTTGGAGACTCCCAAATACCTTGATCACAGACCCCGAAACCACAGATGCAGGCATCATAGACTTGCAGGGAGCACTTAGAACTTCTAAAAGCAAAAGAATCCCTTGGTGAAGGATTTCCCTGGGAACACCAGAGAAGGCTCTATCAGGAATCACCCCCCTAAACTTCCCCAATGCTGCCCCCAAACCTTCCAGTAAAAGAAGAGCAATTGTTTTGCAAATTGAGCTCTAAGACAAAGCATCATCTCCCCACCACCCTCCCACCCTGGCCTGCTCAGGAGGCAGCCTCAGCCCCCTTCCACGGAGGAAGGTGTGTCTCCCAGCCCAGACACCTGGCTTCTTTGCT
>PVIY010021321.1:0-23632 GCA_004026745.1 Myrmecophaga tridactyla
AATGTAGGGAATCATCTCATTTCATTATGTCTTATTGTGAATTCTGCCTCAGTAGTGTTTCCAATAATGTTGGGAACATGATCCAGAAGCCACGCCTGTTTTTCGCTGGGCCGGGTAATCAATAGTCACATGCATTTGAATCTAACAAAACTTTCTTGACTGCCTCCCTGTTGCCTGCCCTCGAACTGTGTCCTGTGGAATCATTTTGAAATCATGGTTTCCTAAAAAGCCCTCTTAGATCTCAACTTTACTCAATAACGTCACCCAGACACAGAAATCCCACGCTTCCCACATTTCCATTGCCCACCCTTTCTCCCTCCTTCTCCAGTCTCACTCACACAGCAAAGGATCCAGCGGACAGGAGCCAGGCGTCCTGAGTTCTGCGGGTCTCCATCCGCTGATGGTCTGAAGAGACTCACAGCCTCAACGTCCCCATTTACATAACACTGCCCAGTACTAGTAATACAACTCCTAGGGTTGTTTTGAGATTTGTGTTAGTCAAAAGTGCTTAGTGGGGGATTTGGTACATCAGTAGCACTCAATAAATCACAGCTACAGCATCGGAATTATTAGGGATAGTGTATGGAAAAATGTTAATCTTCATTTCTAAGTTGGTTTCATCTCTCAGATCTTGAATATTTTAGGGACACGTTAAAAGCTCTGACCTGGAGAACTATTTTAAATGACAAAATCCTTTTCCCAAAGGAAATGTCCTAAAAGGAAAGAGCAGCTTCTAAGAAATGTTCTACAGGGCTATTAACAAGAGGGGACAGAGTCGAGGGAATTTTGGGGTCAGCAAATATCAAATGAGTTACCCTACGAAGCACAGCGGGATTTCCCGCCAGGCCCCGCCCCCGGCTGAGTCACCGAAGTTGCCGGGGTCTAACATGCAGCCTCCTCCCGCTGCAGAGCGCTCACGGCGCCGAAGATCAAGGAGTGGAAAGTTCTCCAACAGCCCTGGGATCTCAAGGTTTGTCCATCTGGGGAAGGCAGGTGGGGACTGAGGGGGGCTGAGAATCGAACCTATGTCCCCTAGACTTCTTTCTCCTCTAATTTATAATGCCTAGTCAATAGCCCATTAAATAAAGATCAAAGGAGTGGATGTAAAAATCTTTTTTAATCTTCAGTTTTGTGACCATCTGAGCTTTACATCTCAAAATGGGCAAATCTTTAGGAAAACAGGGCATGAATTGGACAGGGAGGTGTTTCAACCTTTAAGCAATGATGTGTTGAAACTTTCTACATGCAAATTCCAGTCCAGGGGAGAAGAGTAAAAAGGAGATGTCTTCTCATTGAGCTGAACTGTCAGATTCCTCTGAACGGATCTCTTTTTTCAGGAGTATATTTCAGAGGCAGCAAGCAACAGGCATTGTTGAAACCAGGGTACTAATTCTAAGGATCTGTGAAAGTCCCCAAAACTTCTTGCTATTGTTATTTCTGCATTTTGGCAGAAAGTGCACTCATAGATTTTGACAAACCTGCACAAAGCTACATGCTTCGGGGCAGTTGTCTTCTTGTAGAAGATTCTATGTCTATCCAAAGGGAAGAGGCACAATTGAATTTGCTACCTTTTCCATAGTACTCCATTATTAATTATTCCTGGAAAAGCCCCAAGGTTAAAATCTTGTGGAATTGTATAGGTAATGGTTGGAAGGAAGGGATTCTGGAAGGAGAAGCCACCTCATCATTTGACATATTTGCTTTTGTAGAGGGGCGTCTGTGGAATCAGTCAACGTGATTAAAATTATTTTGGAATCTGCCTTGCCAGTACCACATCTATGCAAGAATTCACCATGGGAAATGGCTATTACAACATGGTGGCAACGGTGCTGTTGGTTGTGAATTTTGAGAGGACACGATCTATGCCAGATTCCTGTAGCAACTGCCCAGCTGGTAAGAACCAAATTAATTCTTTATGTGCACAGAATCTGTTCTGTGAGAGCATAGCTCAGTCAGTCTAGCAGTCAGGGCTGATGGGCTCTTTCATTTGTTCATTTACAAATAGGCACTGAATGCTGCAAACTAGCTGTGTGAACATAGCCACGTTACTTAACCTTATCACCTGGGGATGATAAGAGAAATTATCTCACGGGACTGCTGGGAAGATCACATGAAAGATTGAGAACAGTACATGGCACATGGCAAGACCTCGTCAATGTTAGCATGGTGTGCGAGGTCCCGAACTTAACTAGGGGTACAGGAGGGAATAAGCAAGTGGCAAGGGGCTTAACCGAGTGGAGAGACTCAGACGCACGTAAATTTTAGAGTACCAATCATGAACACTGGCCTCCTCCTGGATCCAGTCCAGTTTCTCATTAGTTCAGGGAAATCAGTCTGTTTTATTCAGTGGATAAAGAAAATTTTTCCCAGGAAGTTGATTTATATGTTGTAGCATCGCTATTTTGTTATTTTTAATTCTGTGATTATGCTAAAGGCAATCTTGCAAATGTCCAACTTTAGAAAGTCAACCAAGAAAATAAAGTCTATCACTGTGGCATCTAGAAAACGAATTATTCTTTCACATTCTAGTTTTCTTATAAAACCTCATAATGCTCTGGGTGATGATTGTATACTGTCAAACATGTTCAGCTGCTGTCTACCTTTCTTAGGTACCTTCTGCGGGAAAAGCAAGAGTCAACTTTGCATTCCCTGTCCTCCAAGCAGTTTCTCCAACACAGGTGGACAAGTGGCCTGCAGCATATGTAGGCGGTGTGAAGGTATGATGTAATGATGTAGAAGAGATATTCTTCATCAAGATATGTGCTGGGGGGTGGCTGCTGTGGCTCAGCAGGCAGAGCTCCGACCTGCCGTGCTGGAGGTCTGGAGTTCGATCCCTGGTGCCTCCTGCCCATATGCAAACTTAAAAAATAAATAAATAAATAAAATAAAGTGAGCTAAGCATTAAAAAAAAAAAAAAATTAAAGATATGTGCTGGGAAGACAAGCTTTTAATCCCTGTAGTACTGACTTCTATTAAAAGTCTTAAGTGTCATAGCTGCTGGTTCCTATATCAACAGGCCAGTCCAGTAAAACAGTTTACAGTAAGGGTAGTTAATTGTGAATTGAACTTTACACATACTAGAGAGATCATTCATTCAGGAGGGGAGAAGTGTTTAGTTAGCAAAATACCAGATGTCTGTTATGGAGATTTAAAAGTAAACATTGTACTCTATGATCGTTAGGAACATAATAAATAGGGTGAAAACTACTTTGATTGCAGAATTTTCCAATAAAAATATGCTTCCTGAGTTCAGAGGTCAAAATGTAATCTAACATTGGTGGGGGTGGGGGTGGGGTGGATTTGTAGGCATTTTCAGGACCAAGAAGGCGTGTTCCCCCACAAGCAATGCGGAGTGTGAGTGTGTGCCCGGATTCCACTGCCTGAGGGCAGGATGCACCATGTGTGAGCGGGATTGCAAACAAGGGCAACAATTAACCAAAGAGGGTAGGTTTGCTGTTTTTCAATCTATTATAAGTTTGTTCTCTAGACCTCTGTGTAGAAAACATAGGTAAACCAGATCTGGTCTCTGCCTTCCAACAGCTTTTACTTGAGTGGGAAAAACAAATGAGGAAAGTGAATTAGTGTATATTCTTACAGCTTTTCCATCTACTTCTATCACTTATTGACTCTAATTGTGGATTTGTTTGTTTCTCCAGGCAATTCTATCTATTTTGTTTCACGTAATTTAAAGCTCTATTATTTGGTATATAAGTGCATAGTATTGTATGTCCTCCTGATGAATTAACCCCTTTATCTATATGAAATGACCTATAAATATGAAGTTAAATAAATAGATTTGTAGAACCTTAGAGTAATAGGTAACAAAATACTGAGTCAAGTTCCGCTTTGAAATTGGAGCATTGGTTTTTTCTTCATCAAGATTGTTTTAGTTTGCTAATGCTGCCAGAATGCAATACACCAGAAATGGGTTGACTTTTTTAAAAGATTTTTTTACTGAGAAATCTTTTTCTATCCATAGTGCAACAATCAATGGCTCACAATATCATCACATAGTTGTGTATTCATCACCATGATCATTTTTTAGAACATTTGCATCACTCCAGAAAAAGAAATAAAAATTAAAAAATAAAACTCTACATACCATACACCTTACACCTCCCTCTCATTGACCCCTAGTGTTTCCATCTACCCGATTTATTTTACATTTTGTCCCCCCTATTATTTATTTATGTATTTATATCCATATTTTTTTACTTATCTTTCAATACCCTGGATATAAGGAGAATCCGATGTAAGGTTCTCACAATCACACAGTCACATTGTAAATGTTATACCTTTATACAATCATCTTCAAGAATCGAGGCTACTGGAACACAGTTCAACAGTTTCCGGGTTGACTTTTACAGCAGGGATTTATTAAGTTACAAGTTTACAGTTGGAAGGCCATAGAAATGACTAAATTAAGGCATCCAAAGAAAGATACTTTGACTCAAGAAAGGCCAATGGTGTCTGGTACACCTCTGTCAGCTGGGAAGGCATGTGGCTGCCATCTGCTTGTTCCTTGGCTTCTGGTTTCAAACAGCTTCCCCAGGGACGTTTTCTTTCTGCATCCCCAAACATCTCTGTGCTGGCTCTGAGCTTTTTCCAAAATGGTTCCCTTTTAAAGGACTCCAGTAAGCAGATTTAGACCCACCTTGAATGGGCGGAGATACATCTCCATGGAAACCACCTAATCAAAAGGTCCCACCACAATGGGGTGGGTGACATCTCCATGGAAACAACTTAATCAAAAGGCTCCACCCTAAACAATAGGTCTGGCCCCACAAGACAGGACCAGGACCTAAAGAATATGGCTTTTCTGGGGTACACAACAGCCTCAAACCAGCACAAAGACCATGCCTTTTCATATATGTTGATACAAATTCAATACTCTGTACAAATAGAATAAACACGTTTGTAATCTTTGGGTTTTGTTTCTATGAGCATCACTGAACAATTTGTGTAGGTTGTGTAAAGTTAACAACCATACTGTGCTTGTCACGGGAAAAGTTACGAAATAATGGAAGTGCTTCCTTTCTAATTGTTCCTTTAATTTTTATGCAAGGTTGTAAAGGCTGTAGCTTTGGAACATTTAACGATCAGATACGTGGCATCTGTCGACCTTGGACAGAGTATGTATAATGTTAATTTCTTATTGTTTTCAAAGTGAAGAACCTG
This sequence comes from Myrmecophaga tridactyla, assembly GCA_004026745.1. NCBI lineage: Eukaryota > Metazoa > Chordata > Mammalia > Pilosa > Myrmecophagidae > Myrmecophaga > Myrmecophaga tridactyla. Next base: position 5,179 of record PVIY010021321.1, read on the forward strand.
TGTTAAATCTTTTAAAAGACAAGGACTGTTATCCTTGGAGACATTTTTATACCTATCAAGTGTAGATGCTTAATAGCATACTAATGGGCAGTGTGGGGACAGTGTAAGGCAATGCAACGTGGTGGTACACAAAATGGGCATTTTCTCCAGAAAATAATGCCCAAAGTATCTAGATTGGATTTCCCATGGACCTTGCTTACTTCCTGCTCCAGGTGCTCTTCTCTGCCCTGCCTCCTTCCTGCCTCTCTTTGCTGCCTCTTTCTCCCTCATTAGTCATTTCATCCCCAAGTGCTCAATGCCAGCACTGAGGATGAAATGGGAGAAGGGTAACTTGATGCATACTGGACAAGCCAGACCACCACATGTAATAGGACAACCAGCCCCCTGACTGTGACCTCAACCAGAGCAACTCAAAGCGTGGTCAGCAGAGTTGTACATCCATGGCGAGAGCGGAGAGTAAGCATTGAGGAACTTTTAAAGTGAGTTGGCAGAGTAATTTTTGACTATTGACTCTAATGATAAAAATCTGCACCTGTGTTTTGTGTGCCTTTGTTCCTTGTTCATCTGGTTCTCTAGTAATTCATTTTTATTGTATTTGACAAAAGTATTGATTCATAACAGGTTGTTGTTTTCTTAAAGTCTTTTGATACAAATAGTTCAGAGTAGTCAGGTGAGTCTGCATGGACAAGTGGGGTTAGAAGGATGGGTGGGCTTTTGATAGGTAAAGGCGCAAAATGATGACGAGGATGATAAGCACCGCTCACTGAGAAGGTACCAGGTACGCCCAAGTGCACAGCAGGGCTCCTGCATTTTCTCTTTGCTAAAAAACTGGGAGCAAGTACAGTCCTTATCTTGCAGATGAGAGAACGGAGGCTTAGGGAGTCTTCATTACTTGTCCAAGGTCATTTTGCAAAGCAGCTGAGCAGGGGCTCAAACCCCAGCCTCTCTGCTGCCACGGCTGGCTCCAGCCCTATGCCAAGGTGTCTTCCCTTCATCTGTGCCCGAGATGTTCAAATATGACTAGAAGTTGGGGCGCGAGAGAGAAACCAGGCAAAACGGCTTGCCCTAAGCTGCCATGAGACAAGAAGGAGCCTGGCTTGGTTCCCTTGTCCAGAAAGAAATAAGAACCCAGTTAGGTGGGCACTGCAGGGTGGATGGTGGAGCACCTAGGACACCGAGAGAAAGCTGAAGGGAGCCAGACGGCCACGTGGACGTTTCCAAGATATTTTGGCACCGCCCATGAACCCAGCCCTGCATGTCTTTATCACTAGCCTCTTTACTGGGTGAAAAATGTCAATATCTTTTAATAAGGACCATCTGTACCTAAACTCATTATTGGAACTCTTTCCTTTGAACTCTTTAAGCTGTTCTTCAGATGGAAGGTCTGTACTTGTGAATGGGACGCAGGAGAGGGATGTGGTGTGTGGACCAGCTTCGTCAGAATTTCCTCCAGCGACACCCTCGAGCACCATTCCAGCTCCTGTGAGAGGGCCAGGTAGCTTCTTTGTTGCTATTAAATCAAAGTGCATGTGTCATGGCTATCCCCACAGGTATCTAATGTGCTTTGGCACCTTGCTGTCTCACATCTCTGCCTACAGAAGGTTTTCTTCTTTGGCCCTGACTGCAAGGTACCCAGTTGTACTCAGGCATCTTTCGCTTGGTCCAAGATACACCTTAGGAAGCGGGACAAGGTGAGAACTTGTCCCGAACAGGCCCTTTGTTAATGCCAAGCAAAGGGGATAAGACAGGCAGAAGCTCAGAAGGGCCTCCAGACGAGATCCCGAGGCTGCCCCCCAACCTCCTGCAGAATTGCAAACCACCCCCACCCCAAACAAATATATCTTATTCTTAAATATTTCCAGGCAAGAAGAGGCTTTATCACCCGTGATAACATTTTCTATATGTTAGAAAGGCCAAATGCCCTTCACTTGTGTGGGAGTCTAGGGAAATTATTCAATGTTCTGAAAGTTTTCTTAGCACATGAGAAAGTTTGTGAAGTTGAGGTTGAGATGCCTAAGGCACCAGCCCCCTACTCTTTTTATTTTTTAAAATATATTTTTATTGATAAAACCTAACATACAAACATTCTTAATGTACAAACATTTCATACATGGTATACAGTCGATGGCTCACAGTATTATCATATAGTTGTGTACTCATCACCATGATCATTTTTTGGAACATTTGCATCACTTCAGAAAAACAAATTTAAAAAACAAAAGAAAAAAGCCATATATCCCATACTCCTTACCCCTCCTGTCATTGACCACTAGTATTGCACTCTAACCAAATTTTTTTATCCCTTCTCCCCCGTTTTTTTGTCCTTAGTTTTTTACTCATCTGTCTATACCCTGGATAAAGGAGCATCAGACACAAGCTTTCCACAGTCACATGGTCACATTATAAAAGCTATATAGTTATACACTCATCTTCAAGAATCAAGGCTACTGGCTTTCACAATGTGTGTGATTGTGAAAACCTTATTCTGATGCCTCTTTTATCTATGGGAGGGACAGATGAGTAAAACATATGGATTGAAAATAAAGAAATAGTAGGGGGAACAAATGTTAAAATAAATTGGGTAGAGAGAAATACTAGCAGTCAATGAGAGGGAGGGGTAAGGGGTATGGTATGTATGAGTTTTTTCTTTTTCTTTCTTTTTCAGGAGTGATGCAGATGTTCTGGGAAATGATCATGGGATGAATATACAACTATGTGATGATATTGTGAGCCATTGATTACACACCAAGTTTGGAATGTTCATATGTTAAGAATGCTTGTATTTGTATGTTGTTTGATTTTATCAATCAAAAAAAAAGAGAAAAAAAATCAAGCCTACTGGAGTACAGTTAACAGTTTGAGGTATCTTCCTCTAACCACTCCAATACACCATAAACTTAAAAAAGGGATATCTATGTAATGCATAAGAATAAACCTCCAGGATAGCCTCTTGACTCTGTTTGAAATCTCTCAGTCACTGAAATTGTATTTTGTCTCATTTCTCTCTTCCCCCCTTTGGTCAAGAAGGCTCTGCCCTGTTGGCTTAGAGAGAGAGAGAGAGGCCACATCTGAGCAACAAAAGAGGTTCTCTGGGGATGACTCTTAGGCCTGATTTTAAGTAGGCTTAGCCTAATCTTTGCAGGAATAAGTTTCATAGGAGTGAGCCCCAAGCTCGAGCGCGCGGCCTATTGATCTGGTTGTCTCCACTGCCTGTGAGCATATCAGAACCCCCTACTTTTTAGGAGCTTACGAATGTGAATCTGAACATGAGTGTGTGCATATGTGTTTCTGCATGTGGTTCTCCTTCTGCTCCTTTTTCGGAAGGTCCCAGTCCTGGGCACACCGCCTGCTGGCTCGCGCTGACCCTGGCCGCCGTGCTGTGCCTGCTGGTTTCCGTCGTGCTCCACTTCTCTGTCGCTAAGCGGAGCAGAGAGAAGCTGCTGTATATACTCAAACAACGTAAGATTCACAAACAAGTATGGACAGGAACTCTCCTGAGACAAGACTTTCTCCAGTCGAAAGGAGAAGTCAATTTTTTTTTTTTAAGTTAATGGAACTAGGTTAGTAGAGCACTGTGGCTCTCAACCCGGGCGATTTTGTCCTCCAGGAGCTATGTGGCAAGTTCAGAGGCACTTTTGGTTGTCATGACTTGAGGGTGGTTACTGGCCCAGGGAGGGTGGCGGCCAGGGATGCCATGGATGCCCCCCAATACCCAGGACAGCCCCTGCCACACTGACTCGCTCAGCCCAAACGTCAGTAGTGTTGAGCTTGAAAACCCAGGGCTCTTGCAAAGCACAAACCAAGAGGTCTAGAAAAATGACAATTTGTGTGTGCTGCAGGCTTGCATAAGTATCTGTGTGTGTTTTAAACCTTTTAGTTGTGCGTGCAGGACACTGGCAAAGAAGAGTCACAAAATAATCTTTCTGCCACCCAGCACTGCCTCCACTGGCTAATGAATGGTCTCAGCTAGAGCTTAACCCTCAACATGAGGGAGGAATAGAGAGCTAGAGAGGAATTTGAAGTAGGTTTAACGAGATGCATTATTATAGCACCAATCTGAATTAAATGAAAAAAATTTAATTCGGGATTTAATTCTTTAATTCATTGAACAAGATGCTATTTCTATAAAGCACCCAGTAGGTGCATGGCACATAGTCAGCATTCATCAAAGGAAAGTTGTTAATATTGACTCAAGAAAGTTTACCGATGGGGAAGATCTGTTCTTTGTTTATGTAGAGAACAGAATAACAGACAACAGGCTAGACTTAATAGGGACTCACAGGTGGGAAGAGCTTTCCAGGAGTAAAATTGTAAACTTTCAAATAGAGTAAGACTGGTGAGTGGCTCTTTGGAGGAAGTTGTTCAGATAGAGGTAGAAAAGCTTTGTTAAGAACTAATCTAATATTGATGGACATTTGGGCTGCTTTTAGTTTGGGACTGTCACAGATAATGATGGGAATATTTTGTCCACGTATCTTAGTACACATAAGCACACTGCTTTTGTGTTTGTTTGTTTTTATAATTTTGGGTCTTTTCAACTTAGGAATAAAATTGCTGGGACCTGAGGAATGTGTATCTTGTTCCTTAGTAGAGAAACCAAGCTATTTTCCAGAATGAGTGGGCCCCATTTACACTTTCCTAGCAGTATGTGAGAGCTTCTTTTGCTCTAAATCCCTGCTAATATTTGCTACCATCAGACTTCTTAATTTTTATCTCCCAGGTGGGTGAATAGTGGCATCTCCTTATGGTTTGAATTTACATCTCACTGATTATTAGTGAGATTGAACACCTCTGTTTTTATATTGGCCATTTGGATTTCCTCTTTTGTGAAATACCTTATGAGATTTTTGAGCATCTTTCCATTGGGCTATCTGTCTTTTTCTTATGAACTCATAGGAATTCCTTACTCTATTGTTCACCTGCCACAAATATCTTTTCCTGTTCTGTGGTTTGTTCTTTCATTCTCTTTTTTATTTCTAAACTTTTCAGATAATTTAAACCTTTAAACTTCTCATTGAAGCCTCTGATTTAAAGAACTATCCCTCCCACCCACATCCAAAACTACCACAAAGTTCTTTGTAAAATGCTTTTCAAAAATATATATGAGTAATTAGTAAGTTGCAACAGAACCGTAATCCATTTTTAAATGTTTAGGTCATTCTCAAAAACTTCTTATTTTGAAATAATTCTAGCTTCACAGGAAGCTGCAAAGATAGAATGGAGAGTTCCCACACACCCCTCACGGGGTTATAGCATATGTAAATTCAGTACAATATCAAAACTAGGAAGTTGGCGTTGGCACGTAGCGCATGTATGGTTCTGTGTCATTTTCTCATATGTGCAGATTTGTGTAATCACCAACACAATAAAATACAGAACTATTCCATCACCACAGATATCCCCCTTGTGCTGCCCTGGTAGTCACACCCACGTCCTCTTCCCCCTCACCATGAATCTGTTTTCCATCTCTATACTTTTATCATTTTGAGAATGTTACATATAAATGGAATCACCCAGTCTGTGACCTTTTGAGATGGCTTTTTTTTTCACTCAGAATAACACCCTTGAGATCCAGCCAAGTTGTGCATGTCAATAGTTCATTCCTTTTTACTGTTGAATAGTATTCCATAGTTGTGTCACTGTTTTGTCAGTCACCTATCGAGACACATTCTGGTTGTTTCTAATTTGGGGCTATTACCTATAAAGCTGCTATTAATAGTCATGTGCAGGTTTTGTGCAGATGTCGTTTTCATATCTCATATCCAAACTACAATTGCTGGGTCTGATGATAATTGCATGTTTAGTTGTTTAAAGAAACTGCCAAAGTTTCCAGAGTGGCTGCATCGTTTTCCATTCCCACCAGCAATGCATGAGATCCAGTTTCTCTGCATCCTTGTCAGCAGTTAGTATGGTCACAAATTTTATTTTAGCTCTTCTAATAGATGCGTGGTACAATGTCACTGTCGTTTTAATTTGCATTTCTCTAATATTTGAACATCTTTTCATGTGCTTATTTGCGATCATTTTATCCTCTTCAGTGCAATGTTCCTTCATGTCCTTTGCCCATTTTCTAATCAGGCTGTTTGTTATTTTACTGAGTTTGGAGAGTTCTTTATATATTCTTTATGAATCTTATGTCAGAGATGTGGTTTGCAAATCATTTCTCCCAACCTGCAGCTCGTCTTTTTATCCTCTTCACAGGGTCATCTACAGAAAAGTTTTTCACGTTGATGAAGTCTAATTTATTGGGGTTTTTCATTTATGGATTGTGCTTTTAATGTCAAGTATTTTTTGCCAAGCCCTAGGTCTGAAAGGTTTTCTCCTGTGTCAGCTTCTAAAAGTATTCTAGTTTTATGTTTTACATATTATATCTGTGATTCATTTTTTTACTTACTTTTGCATAAGGTATGAGGTGTAGATCAATTTTTTCCTTTGTTTTGCCTATGAAGATCCTATTGTTCCAGCACTGTTTGCTGAAAGGATGGTCTTTCCTCCATTGAATTGTTTGTATCTTTGCCAAAAATCAGTTTACTGCTCTCATGTAGGGGCTCTTTCTGGTTTCTCTCTTCTGTTCCATTGATCGCTAAATCTGTCACCCTGCCAGCACTGCACAGTCATGGTTTCCGTAGCTCTATAGTTGTCTTGAAATTGAGCAGAATGATTCATCTCACTTTATTCTTTTTCAAAATTGTTGTAGCTATTCTAATTCCTTTGTCTTTCCATATAAGTTTTTAGATGAAAGGCCTTAAATCTCTTAGCTTCTACCTGAATAGCAAAAGGAAGGGCAAAATAAATCCAAAGTAAGAGGAAGGGAGGAAATGATAAAGAGAAGAAATCAGTGAAACAACAACAACGACAACAAAAAAAAAACAATAGAGAAAATCAATAAAACAAAGAGCTGTTTCTTTGAAAAGATCAATGAAATTTTCAAACATCTATCATGAAGGAAAAAGAAAAAAAAAGAGGGAAGAGAAACCTCACCAATATCAGTAATGAAACAGAGTATCACTTCAGACCAGAAGACATCTGGAGAATAAGAAGGGAATGCTACAAAACAACTCGACACATGTAGACTTGGCAACTTAGATGAAATGGACCAATGCCTCAAAATACAGAAATCACCACAACTCACCCAATATAAATTAAATAACTTACAACAATAATTACAGTCCTATGATTATTAAGGAAATTGAATTTTTAATTAAAATGCCCCCCTGAAAAAACTTCCTGATAATTTCACTGGAGAATTCTATCTACACAATCTCTTCCAGAAAATAGAATACGAGAGAACATTTCCCAACTAATTTGATGGAGCCAGTATTACTCTGATACCAAAATTAGACAAAGACAATAAAAAAAAGAAAATCACAGACCAATATCCCTCATGAGTGTAGAAAGAAAGAGTCTTAATAAAATATTATGACATAGAATTCAGCAACATGTAAAAAGAATTATAAACTAGAGCCATATGGGGTTCATTCTGGGGATATAAGGCAGGTTTAATATTTAAAAATCAACCATAGTTCAGTGGTTAGAATGCCCGCCTTTCATGCGGGAGACCCAGGTTCGATTCCAGGCCCATGCACCCAAAACAACAACAACAAAAATCAACCAGTGTAACCCACCATCTTAATAGGGTAAATAAGAAAAATAACATGATTATATCAACGGATACAGAAAAAGTATTTGAAAAAACTCAACACCCATTCATGATACAACAAACAAAAAAACCTCAGAAAACAAGAAATAGAGGGAAAATATCCTCAACTTGCTAAAGAAGATCTACCAAAAACCTACACCTCCCATCATACTTGACGGTGAAAGACTGAATGCTTTCCCCAGGAAACTGGGAACAAGGCAAAGAGGACGGCTCTCCCCACTCGTACTCAGCATGGTACCAGAAGTTCTGGCCAGCTCAATAAGGCAAAAGAAGAAATAAAAGCATACGAATTGGAGAGTGTTCTAGTTTGCTAGCTGCCGGAATGCAATGTACCAGAAACGGAATGGCTTTTCAAAAGGGGAATTTAATAAGTTGCTGATTTACAGTTCTAAGGCCAAGAAAATGTCCCAATTAAAACAAGTCTATAGAAATGTCCAATCAAAGGCATCCAGGGAAAGATACCTTGGTTCAAGAAGGCTGATGAAGTTCAGGGTTTCTCTCTCAAGTGAGAAGGCACATGGCGAACGCAGTCAGAGTTTATTTCTCGGCTGGAAGGGCATGTGATGAACACAGCATTATCTGCTAGCTTCTTCTCCTGGCTTCCTGTTTCATGAAGCTCCCCGGGAGGCGTTTTCCTTCTTCATCTCCAAAGGTCGCTGGCTGGTGGACTCTCTGCTTTGTGGTGCTGCAGCATTCTCTGCTTTCTCTGAATCTCTCATTCTCCAAAATATTTCCTCTTTTATAGGACTTCAGAAACTAATCAAGACCCACTCAAATGGGTGGAGACATATCATCCCCTAATCCAGTTTAACAACCATTCTTGACTAAATCACATCAACCAGGCAGATGATCTCATTACAGTTTCAAACATACAGTATTGAATAGAGATTATTCTACCTTTATGAAATGGGATTTATATTTAAACATGGCTTTTCTTAGGGGGCATACTTCCTTTCAAGCCAGCACAGAGAGGAAAAAATAAAACCGTCTCTTTTTACAGAGGACAGACTTATATGATGGTCTATATATAAAATCTCAAGGAATTGAGGGGATACTTCCAGCAAAGTCACGAGACACAAAATCAACTTACAAAAATCAATTGTATTTCTCTGTACTAGCAATGAACACATGGAAACTGGAATTTAAAATACAATACCATTTACAATTGCTGAAAAAATTTAAACAGTCGGGCATAAATCTAACAAATACAAATCTAAAACTGCAAAATACTGATGAAAGAAATCAAAGAACATATAAATACATGGAGGGCTCATGGACTAAAATAATTAACATAGTAAAGCTAGTGATTCTCCTTAACTTGGTATACAGGTTTAACACAATTCCTGCCAGCATGATTTTTTGTAGATACTTCAACCATCAAAAATAATGTAGAAAATTCAAGAAAAATCTATTGTATTTACCCATATATTAGCTCATTCTTTGTTCTTTTTTCCTACCCAAGTTTCCAAAATTCCTTCCTTTATCATTTCTGCTTGAGAATTTTCTTTGTCATTCTTTTAGGGTAGGTCTGCTGGTGGCAAATTCTTGTACTTTTCTTTTATCTGAGAATATCTTGATTTCCCTTTTAGCCTGAAATCTACTTTTACTGGGTATAGAAATCTGGGTTGACAGTTCTTTTCTTTCAGCACCTGAAAGATGCTGTTTCTGCCTGGCTTCTGATGAGAAACCCACCGACATTTGAGCTGTTTTCCCCCTTCAAATAATGTATTGTTTCTCCAGCTGCTTCCAAGATTTTTCCATTTGTCTTTTGTTTCCAGAAGTTTGGCTGTGGTTGCAGTGTTGGGAATTTCTTGGGTTTTATCCTGTATGGGGTTCATTTAGCTTCTTAAAAAGGCATACATTTGGGGGTGCGAGGGTAGTTCAGTCATTAGGATTCTCGCCAGCCCTGTGGGAGACCCGGGTTCGATTCCCAGCCCATGCTCTTCCCAAACAAACAAACAAGCAAAACAAATAAAAATTCAATAAATGGTGCTGCAATAAGGGATACTCACATGGAAAAAAAATGAAATGTGATCTGCCATACAGTTTACAAAGGAAAAAAAAAAGGCGTATGTTTATGCCTCTTTACAAATTTGGGAAATTTTCTATCATTATTTCTGCCAATATTTTTTTCATCTTTACCCTTTTTCTCCTCTCATTCTGAGGCACCAATGACATGAATATTAGCTCTTTTGTTATAGTTTCACATGTCCCTGAAGCTCTGTCCACTTTTTTATTTCAGTCTTTCCTCTCTGTTCAGACTGAGTAATGATACTTTCCTCATCCCCTCCACCCCTCTGCCGAGCCCATCCATGGATATTTAAAATTTCTATTATTGTAATTTTCAGTACTAAAATTTCCATGTGGCTCTTCTTTATGCTTTTTTATTTCTGGAACTTTCTACTTTTTTCATTTGTTCCCAGTGTGTTCCTAAGTGCTTGCTGAAGCATTTTAATTTAAAGAGCTGGTCTCTGTTGATTGCCTTTTCTTACTCAAATTGAGGTCTTCCTGGTTCTTAGCATAAAAAGTGATTTTTTGGATCTCATCTTATTACTTAGCATCTCCCTGAGCATTTTCTGCCTCCAAGTGTCTGAGGGCCCCCTATTCGCTTCTCTGGGGAATCTGGACATTTTTGGTATTATATTATGGAACTCTGGATGTAATGTAAACCTTGGAAGGAGGCGCTGCCCTGTTACTGACAGTAGGGGCTGCAAGTTCAGGTTCTCCTCCTGGGGGTGAGGGTCTCCCCGATGCTGCTGGGAGAGCGTGGAAGCAGGATTTCACATGGCCTCCACTGGCTCCCACCTGGGCTATGGAGGACACCCCGTGGGTGCTGCCTGCAGTGGGGGTGGAGAGCTTGCTCTAACCTTTGCAAGTCCCGACATCCACCAGGCTTCCTCGGATGCTGCCCCGTGAGAGGGGCAGGTGCACCTGTCAGGGCCAGCTGCAGGTGAAAGGCTGTCCTTGTCACTTGGCCTTCACTGGGCGGCTTGGGAGTGGAGCCAGCCACAGCTTCTTCTGTGTTTGGGTGGAGTAGAGTGGTCACTGTCTAAAAATTTTCTGTCTTGCTCAACTGCCCTTTCCTGTCCTTGTAGCTAGAAAGGAGCTTTTGTTTGTTTGTTTGTACCCATTGGCATTTCCAGGTTGCAGGCTCTTCCAGTTCTCAGTCTGAGATATGTGAGGCAGAAAGAAAACCCAGGAAACTCATCTCTCTGTCATTCCTTGGGTCCTGAGAACCTCAGCCGGTCTGTCTGCATCTCTCCACCCTTCAGCATCTTCATGTGTTTGTTTTATACATAATGGCCAGAGTGTTTAGCTGTATTTAGCAGGAAGAATGGGGAAAAGTGCCCACTATTCCATATTTCCAGAAATGGATCTTCAATTTTACATTATTCTTTGATAGTATTTTCAAAAGAAAAGACACATCCCATTAGTATTTCTGAAAGTCTGCCAGTTTTTTATATGTTTTGGTAAGGTAGTTATTAGTATTTTGTTTTATTTTATAGTAGTAAGCATATGAAGTTGGGACACGGCCTGTTACTTTTTCAGAAATAAAGAAATACCTGCTTAAAATTCAAAGTTGCTCAGCAGTAACATAAATACTTCACGTGAACAAGTAAAAGAATACCTGGAAGCTAATGCATGTCTTCATAATGCATAACCAACTTTTTACTTACTAATAGCTGGAAGTAGTGGGAATACCTTTAATATCTTAGTACTATAAGCATTTCATTCTACAGAAATGAATTAATGTCTAATCTAAGTAACCCTGAAAACTAAAATATGAGCTGCTGAATTGAACCTACAGTCATATTTGGGATGTGGCTAATATTTTATGCTGGAGTAATTTATGCTTAAGATTTTTTAGTCATTTGTTAAAAAAAGAAAATAATCTTTAAGGACCCATACAAAAATCTTAAAGGAAAAAAAAACTTAAATAATCTTGACTGAAACCTCATATTTACTCTTACCTTTCTTGTTGATGGATTTGTTAAAATTAAAATGGAGACTATTTGCTCTTAGAGATGTTCTGAGACTGTGTTTGTTGAGAAAAGATGTTAAACGATTAAAGCAAGGAGCAAAAGATAAATATCTTTAAATTTATTTTTTAGCCTTTATAAAACCAGTGCAAACCATCCAAGAGGAAGATTCCTGCAGTTGCCGATTTCCAGAAGAAGAGGAAGGAGAATGCCAACTGTGAAATGGGAACCCAAGGAGCCATTGGGACGTTCTTGAGGAGAAATACAAATTGTCCTTCTAAAATGATAAACACCAACTAGATAATACTCAGGATTATCCCCCAAAGTTTTTTCCCAAATGCCACTAAGTTGGCCATAAAAAAAAACGTACCATTTTGAAAAAAACATAAGTATGGGCTAGAGCTGGTAGTAAAAGGGGCATTTTCTCATTACAACATAACAGGCTTGGGCTAGTTGTTTTTGAAATCCAAGGAGAATTGTATTTTAAAAGTCATCACATAGGCCCAGGAGATCAGATAAAATTATAATCAAAATCAATTCTTTTTTTGGCGTGTGGCAATAATAAACCATATAACATAGATAAGCCCTGAGCAAAATTCCCACTGGTTGTGTCATTGAGCTCAGCGATCTTCTCCCCTGCTGGGAGAGACTGGTGAGAAGGCCCAAGACTGGGGTCAAGGGGAGAAAATCCAAGAGCTCAAGGAAGAGCATCTGAAGGTGTCCAACTTCTTGGCACATACCATGGTCCTTTCCCCTGTCTCTCTTCTGCCTTTGCTCCATTCCCCTCGAATCCAGGTCTACATGTTTTATATGACATTTGATGCCCACAACCCAACACCCGAACCATGTTTCAAAGTGATTAAGCACAATAACAATGAACACCTGCAACCTCATGCGCAGTGCAGTTGTTAAGCTTCACGCATGGACCAAACCTGACCCTCCATCTCTACAGCCCGAATGAGCTAAGAGTGGATTGTGCACTTTTTAACGGTTAAAAAAAAAAGCAAAAGAAGAATAATGCATCATTATGCAAAGAATTATAAGAAATTCAAATTTCAGTGACCATAAATAAAATTTTCTCTGACTAGAACCATACTTTAAAAAAAAAAATACTGCACACAAAGCCTATGGTATTATATATCTGGACTTTTCTGGGAAATATGTGCCAACCCCGGAGCTAGAAATTCCAACTGTAAGCTGCTTCCTTCCCTCACCTTCTCCCCAGTTCCCCACCCCACTCCCAGGCAACTCCTCTCAGGAATTTTCAGTCTATCATTCCCTTACTTTAAAAAGAAATGATAATGTGTCCTATACTTACGTGCCTTAAAGCTATGTCGTTTTGTTTGCTTGTTTTTGAGATTTAAGAAAATGGTATTGTGCTGTACGTAGACTTCTAAGGTTTGCTTTAATGACAAAAGTATATTTATAAGAGTCATTCATATTGTTGCATATAGCTAGAGTGTATTCACTTTGACTGCTGTATACTTTTGCAAATATACCATAATTTATCAATCCATTCTCTACCAAAGGCCATTTGGGTTGTTTATAGTTTTTCTTTCTTTTTTTTTTTTTTTGCAATTATGAGCAATGCAGTTATGACTGTTCTTTTACAGGTCCCGTCTGCACATATATGAGACTGTCCCCAGGGAAACGTCCCAGGGTGGAACTGCTGGACCTTAGGCCTCGGAATGTTCCATTTTACAAGATCGTGTGTGTATCAGTCAGAACAGGCTAGGTCATGCAGATGTAACAAATAGTCCCCAAATCTAAACAGATTCCAACAAAACAGTGAAGCAGCATTTCTTGCTCTTGCTACATGCCTACCCTGTGTCCCTTGATGTTTCTGGAACTTAGATGGGGGCTCAGCCTCTGCTTGGAATCCTGGCCATTCCTTGGCAAAGGGACACACACCATCCTCTGCTCATATTTCATTGGTTAGAGGCTAACCTTTAAAATAAGCTGCACAGCCAAGCCAGGCATCAAGATGGCAGAAAAATATGACCTATGCCCGGGAAAGGGCAGTAATTATTTCCAAACAATAAACACAATGCCAAGTTGTTTTTCAAAGTATTGGCTTTAGTGCATGCCCCTCTCATCAGTGTATAAGCGTCCGTTGGTCTGCATCTTTGCTACCCTCTGGCATTACCAGATGCCAATCTCGTGGGTATAAAATGGCATCTCAGTGTTGTTTGATTTTGCAATTCCTTGATTACCAGTGAGAACTTTTTCCCACGCTTATACGCCATTTATGTTCCTTTTTCGATGAAATGCTTGCACTTTGTTTTTGCCCATTTCTTTACTTGGTTGTTTGTCTTTTTCTTATTGATTTGTAGAAATTCTCTATATATCCTATAAATTCACTATATATTTAACTAGTGTTATGTGTTATAAATACACATTTTTTATGCATTCTGGAATGTAGTTTTATTCTTTCACTTTTGAATGGCGTCTCTCTTTGTCTTCCTGGTGCTAAGGAGAAAAGTTTTAAATACCAGATAGGTATTTCCTCATTTTTCATTCTAAAAGTTTGGAAATTTAGTCTTTTGTATTTAAGTCAAATCTATCAGGAATTAACTTTTGTGCGTGTTGTGAGGCACTGATCCAGTGCTGTGGCTTTCAGGTGGAAAACCGTCCCCGAAGCCTTTATTTGGTGCACCATCTTTTCCCCGCGGATCTGCACGGCTGCTCTGTTGTCCCCCTGGGTCCCCAAAACCCCAGGGTCTGTTCCTGGGCTTTCTAGTCTGTTCCCTCGGTCAAGCTGTCTCTTCTGGTGGCAATCCTACACTGTCTTTATTATAATAGCTTTATAATAGCGCTTGGTCTCTGGTAAGTCAAGTCTCCCCCTCAAATCTCCCCCTCCTCCTTTTCTACTCCAAGCTCTGCTTGGCTGTTTGTTTTTCTATAGGAAGTGTGGAAATTTTTGAATATTTGAATATTCCCAGAGATCTTGGAATGTCACTGAAACTCCAGATCACTTTAGGGAGGGTTGAAATTTCCACAATATTGAGTTAATGTACGTAGGTGGCCAGTCTCACCTATGAGGATGGCATTGAGATTCCTTTAAGACCCTTCAATAAAATGGATGGCTTTTCTCCAGAAATAGCGTATTCAGCTTTTGTTAAATTTATTTCTAGATACTTTGCTTTGTTGTTGCTTTTCATATGGTTTTTCTGTTTTTTTCTTGGTATAGGGATGTTGTTGATTTATTTTTATTGATTTATAGCTAGGCTCTGGTTAAACTTCCTTATTTCTAATAGTATTGTGTAGATTCTTTGGGGTTTTCTAAAGAGACAGCCATATTATTTGAAATAATAGTAGTTTCTTCTTTTTCTGGTCTTTTTCTTTTTCTTTCTTTTGTTTCACCTATTGCACTGGCTAGGACTCCAGCTCAGTGTGACATCTGTTTTAATTTTATAGGGAATAATTTCAGTTTCTTGTAAAGACATTTGATCAAGTTAAAGAAATTTCTTTCTATTCCTGGTTTGTGAAGAGAGTCTGTTTTTATTTTTAAAGCATGAGTAGGTATTGAATTTTATCAAGTGATTTTTCTAGAGGAAAAAAAGCATTTGATTGCAGATGGCTCCACGTGTAGTTCTGGCCTCTTTGAGTTAAATGTTGGGTCCAAACATCAGCAATATTCTAAGAAAGTTACTGCCTAAAAGAAATCTATTGCAAAATAATAAGTATTTTCTTCCTCCTTAAGGGGTGGATGTTCTTATGCTTTGGTGTATGCTATAATTTTATACCTGTTCAGGAAATATTTGTTGATGGGCAAACTTGTTTTTTTTTTTAATTATTAGGGAAGTTGTAGGTTTACAAATAAAAATCATTCAGAAAGTACAGAATTTGCACACACCCATCCCCATACACACAGTTTTCTCTTTTAACGCTTTGCATTAGGGTGGGATCTTTGTTACAGTTGATGAAACAATATATACAACTAACTACAGTCTGCAGTTAGCATTAGGGTTCACTGTTTGTGTTGTACAATCCTCTGGTTTTTAAAAAGTTTTTATTCTCGCAACATATGTACAATCTAAAATTTCCCCTTTTAACCACATTCAGATATACAATTCAGTGGCATTAATTACATTCACGGCGTTGGGCTGCCATCACCACTTTCCATTCCCCAAACTTGCCATCGCCCCACATAGAAACTCTGTACCAATTAAGCATCAGCTCCCCATTTCCTCCCCCGATCTGAGCCCTTGGTAAGCTGTGTTCTAGTTTCTGACTCTATGAATTGACTTTCTCCATTTCATATTAGTAATATGAAATATCACACAATATTTTCCTTTTGCATCTATCCTATTTCATGCAACATGATTTCTTCAATGTTCACCCATGTAGTTGCATGTATCAGAACCTCATTCTTTTTATAGCTGAACAATATTCCATCATAAGTATGTAACACGTTTTGTCTATTTGTTCACCAGCCGATGGACACTTGAATTGCTTCCATCCGCGGGCAATTGTGAATAATGGTGGGATGAATGTTGATGGTGTGCAAATGTTTGTTTGAGTCTCTACTTTCAGCTCTTTGGGATATATACCTAGAAGTGGGATTGTGGATCATACAATAATTCTGCACCAACAATGAATGTTTCTATCTCTCCACATCCTCTCCTACACTTGTTATTTTCCATTTTTGAAATCATGGCCATTTTAGTGAATGGGAAATGTTATCTCACTATGGTTTTGATTTGCATTTCCCTAATGCTTGATGATGCTGAGCATCTTCTCATGTAGTTATTGGCCATCTGTATGTCTTCTCTGGAGAAATGTCTATCAATTCTTTTGAGGTATACTTTTTTTTTGAATGGGAATAGATGCCTTTTATGGATCAGACCAGCATAACTGATGGTAAACTCAAGCAGAGCTTCCCTGTGTATCTCGTTTCCACTCTTCTCTTTTTTGGGAGTCCATGACCCACCTCCATCCAGGGGGATAGGGGCGGTAGGGTGAGTCAGGACAAAAAAATGCAGGGTTGGGATCTGCAAGGGGCTCAGGGTAAAGGTAGAAAATGTGGGTTCCTGGGCCATCCGAGACAGTGTCCATTAGGGCAAAGGAGAGGCTCTTTCTCAGCACAGACGGCTCTACCTGGGGAAGGAGGAGCTGTCCCATACTTTGGGAGTCTGACCAGGAGCAGTAGACCTCAGGCAAATGTCCGGTTGACCTGGTACTCTGGAAAAATATGAAAAAATAGTCGCTGATAGTAAAATCCTTACAAAATAGGAGGCAAAGCAAAGCTTAAGGCATTTACCAGTGCCATTTCACGAGCAGGGTTAGGTGTAATTTTTTTTTTGTCTTCCAACGCAGTGGTATCCCCTCGTAGCTTTGGGCAGTGCTGTTTAATTCTCGGTTGTCCATTATCTGCAGACACAAAGGGACCAGCAAAGCCCATAGGCTCACATTGGGAAGAATCCAAGATAACCTAATTCTCATTTGTCCCAGATTATAAAGTCTGCAGATTCTTCTGCTTATCCAACAGAAGCTGTATTTATTAGGCAGACTATATAATGCTTTTATTGTAATATAGTTTGGTGTAATGTGTACACATTATAAATGAGAAACATAGGCATTTGGAATATGAGTCATCTTTTCCTCTAAATAACAGTGAACAAAGAAAGAAAATTGAGACAGGATAAAATGATCTCCTCTTGGAGTTAATTTAGGAAATGCAATAATTAGATTTAATAGAAATCAATGCAAATTTTCTATGATAAAAATAAGTGAGGTTGCATAGGTGGCTCAGTGGTAGAATGCCCGCCTTCCATGCGGGAGACCCGGGTTCGATTCCCTGACCATGCACCTAAAAAAAATTAAAAATTAAAAATAAATGAACATGTTTAGGAATATACAAGTTGGAAACAGGTTTCCAAAAGCTTAAAAACAAGCTTGGGTTATTTCTGAAATGAATTTTTATTTTCTTGTCTAGTGGAAGATACCATGGATGGAAATTTTTGATCTGAGGGGCGTTAGACTACTAAAGTGGGTGTCAACCTCCCCCGCTGAGCAGATGTTTCCATTTGTGGGTGGTATGCACCCATGGGCCAGGGTGGGGTCTGTGAAACCTGGGGGGGAGGGGTGTCTAAGAAGGTGATGATGCCACTGTTTTTAAAAGGTCTCTATAATAAAATGCAAATCTATTCTTTACACAGAAACAAAACAGTCTCCATGAACAGAGACAACATCTTTTAACTTTTACCTATTTTTTAACTTCATGTTACTATTACAAAATCCACTTATACATAAAATCTAATGATGAAATAATATGCCATCCTTTGTAAGCAATGGAAACTTGGACTATTTTGAGCTGAGGTGGCTCAAAAGATTTAGAATGTGGGGTTTCTTTTTCTCACGACAATTGAATTATTAGTCACAAAAATGATGCTGGTTATTATTTTTTTTAATCAGTCCTGATTCAGATGGCTGTCATTCAGATTAATTAAATCACTGAAGCATTTCAAACAATGTGTCTTTTAGAGATTCATGGAAGAGGCTAATTTGGAAACACAAATGCCCCTTCATTGGACAAACATCCATGAGATGCCTGCTCTCAACAGGCCCCATGGGGGGGAGGAAGGCTTCCTGGAGGTGAGGATGAGGAGGAGACACTCAGACAGCATGTTTCCCACAAGGAACAAAGAACTCTGGCAAAAGGAAGGGAAGCAGGGGGACTGGGAGGCCATGAGATGTGAAGGGAGTTGCAGGGCAAGCAGAGACCAGACACCCAGATTTAGTAGGCTAAAAAGAAGCTCAGTGCACACTGGGCAAGCAGGGAAGGGATTTGCATTCTAGAAAGATCTCCCCG
>PVIY010021321.1:23732-42709 GCA_004026745.1 Myrmecophaga tridactyla
GGGGTGGCAGCTCTGGAATAACAGACGCAAGTGGAGTCAGAGCCACAGAGGTGACAGCCTGAGTGGATGCTGGGTTTAGTACCAAGGCTGTCACTTGACGAGAACCCTTTCAGAGGAGTGTTAGCCATGAGAGCTGACCAGGGGGTGGACTGAAGGACACATGGGAGGTGACAAAATGGTGACAGCATGTGAGCTCAAGCCTTTCAAAAGAAAGAAAGGGGAGGATGGTGTGGGGACTGGAGGGCCACAGGGGGTTGAGGAGAGACTCACCAGATAAAATACAGGACGCCCTGTTAAATATGATCATCAGCTAAATGAATCATTTTTTCATATAAGTATGTCCTATGCAATGTTTGGGATGTATTTATGCTAAAAAAAATCCATTGCTTATTTGAGATTCAAATTTAACTGGACATCTTGTATTTTTATTTGCTAACTTTTGTAGCCCTAATGAAGGGGGAGTATTTGTTTCTCTTGTAGTTGGAAACACGCGAGTGAGCACAGAGTTTCTTAGAGAAGGGGTCAAGGGGAGCTGGGGCCTGAGACAAGGAGGGGCTGGGGTGAAGACCACGTTCCCATTTTAATAAGAGGGTGGGGTGCAAGGGCAGTGCAGACTCGAGGGCCTGAGCCTTATGGAGGGAAGGAGAGGGAGTGCCTGCTTGGGGACAGTGAGGTCTGAGCAGGGAAGGCTGGGCCCAGCAAGCCTACTGAGTGGAGGGGAAAGCCGCAGCCTTGCTCATTGGAGGCGAGAGACCTTCACCCTGCAGGGGCGCAGCTCTGCCCCGAAGCTGAGCTCCAGCCGGGGTTTTCCAGGAGGGTGTGACAAGGAAGAGGAAGTTGAATAAATTGGCAGGAGAGTGGCAAGCTATTCCAACACTGTACTTTACTCGCTAACTAGGTCCTTGTTAAAAAAGCCATTTTACCTCTCTCTCTAAGCCACCTCGGCAGGTGAAGTCACTGCCCTCCCCCCTGCATGGGACATGACTCCCAGGGGGTAAATCTCCCTGGCAATGTTGGACAGAATTCCCAGCATTGGCTGGAACACAGCATCAAGGGATTGAGAAAGCCTTCTTAACCAAAAGGGGGAAGAGGGAAATGAGACAAAGTATAGTTTCAGTGGCTGAGAGATTTCAAACAGTCGAGAGGTTATCCTGGAGGTTATTCTTATGCGTTACATAAATATTCCTTTTTAGTTTATGCTGTATGGGAGTGGCTGGAGGGAAGTACCTGAAACTGTTGAGCTGTGTTCCAGTACCTTGATTACTGAAGACTATTGTATAATGATACAATATGACTTTGTGGCTGTGAAAACCTTGTGTCTGATGCTCCTTTAACCTAGGGTATGGACAGATGAGGAAAAAAAAATGTGGATAAAAAATAAATAATTAATGGGGGATAAGGGGTAAAATAAATTGGGTAGATTGAAATACTGGTGGGCAATGAGAGGGAGGGGTAACGGGTTTGGAATGTATGAGATTTTTCTTTTGTCTTTTTATTTCTTTTTCTGGAGTGATACAAATGTTCTAAAAGTGATCATGGTGATGAATACACAACTATGTGATGTTATTGTGAGCTATTGATTGTACACCACGTACGTGTGCAGAGATTTGACAATAAAAATAAAAATATTAAAAAAAATAAAATAAAAGTTTAAAAAGGCCATTTTAACATGCTATTCAATCTTTCTGCAGACAGGGCTAATTGGGAAATAAAAACATGTGGGGGAATACATCCCAGGGTCATCTGGGCAGAAAATTATAAAGTATTAGCAAAGTCCCCTAGAAGAACAGGGGAAAATGTGGAAATATTAAACTTCCCCACCTGGGGAATTCATGATATACCCACAAGCATTGGGGACTACCAATTCAATAGGACAAGCCCTCAATCTGGGACTTGCCATTATGAAATTTATTCCTGCAAAGGAGAAGCTAAGCTTACTTATAATTATGCCTAAGAGTCACCCCCAGAGAACTTTTGTTGCTCAAATGTGGCCTCTCTCTCTCTAAATCAACATGGCAGGTGAACCCACTGCCCTCCCCCTCTATGTGGGATATGACTCCCAGAGGTGTGAGTCTCCCTGGCAACATGGTACAGGACTCCTGGGGAGTCATAATCAAAAGGGTGAAGAGAAATAAAGCAAAATAAAGTTTCAGTGCCTAAGAGATTGCTAGTAGAGTTGAGAGGTCATTTTGGAGCTTATTCTTATGCATTATATAGATATCCCTTTTTAGTTTTTAGTGTATTAGAATAGCTAGAAGGAAGTACCTGAAACTGTTGAACTGTAACCCCGTAGCCTTGATGCTTGAAGATGATTGTGTAACTATATAGCTTTTATGGTGTGACTGTATAATTGTGAAAATCTTGCAGCTGACACTCCCTTTATCCAATGTATGGACAGATGAGTAAGAAAATAAACACAACATAAATAAATAAGTAATGGGGGGATAAGGGATATGTGATATTTTGGGTGTTATTTTTATTTTTATACTTATTTCTCTTTTTTGAAGTAATGAAAATGTTCAAAAGATGTGATGATGAATTCACAACTATATGATGATACTGTGAACCACTGATTATATACTTTGGGTGATTATATGGTATGTTAATATATCTCAATAAAATTGCATTCGGCTACAATGGTCAAAACAGCATGTGCTGGCACAAAAACAAAAGTATTGACCAGTGGAACTGAACCAAGAGTATGGAGATAGACCACCAAATCTGTGGCCAGTTGATCTTTGATGACGCCATCAACTCCACTGAACAAGGAATAGTTTTTTCAATAAATGGCAATGGGAGAACTGGGTATCAATAACCAAAAAATGAAGGAGGATGCCTACCTTACAAGCTATACAAACTGTAATTCAAAATGGATCAAAGGCCTAAATATAAGAGCCAGTGCCATAAAACTCTTAGAAGAAAATATAGTGAACATCTTCAAGACCTCACAATAGGAGGTAGCTTCTTAAACTTTACACCTAAAGCACAAGCAACGAAAGAACAAATAGGTAAATGGGAACTCCTTAAAATCAAAAGCTTCTGAGCCTCAAAGGACTTTGTCAAAAAAGGTGAAGGGGCAGCCCACTCAATGGGAGAAAATATTTGGAAACCACATATTGGATAAGGGTTTTATATCCTGTGTAAATAAATTATGCCACTCAACAACAAAGAACAAAAATCCAATTATAAAATGGGCAAAATATATGAATGGACACTTTTCTGAAGAGCAAATACAAATGACTAAAAAGCACATGAAGAGATGCTTTATCTTCATTAGCTATAAGGGAAATGGAAATCAAGACTACAACCAGATACCACCTCACACCTATAAGAATGGATGCTATTAAACAACGGGAAACTACGAATGTTGGAGAGGATGTGGAGAAATTGGAACATTTATTCAGTGTTACGGTAATGTATAATATAGCTGCTGTGGAAAACAGTTTGTCAGTTCCTTAAAAAACAAACTGAGTGGCCCTATGACCTGGCAATACCGATACTCAGTATATACCCAGGGGAGCTGAGAGCTGTGACACGAACAGACATTTGCACACCGATGTTCATAGCAGCATCATTCACAATTGCCAAAAAAAAATGGAAACAACCCAAGTGCCCAACAACAGATGAGTGGATAAACAAAATGTGGTATAGACATACAATGGAATACAATGCAGCAGTAAGACGAAAGGTCCCAAAGCATATGAAAACATGAATGAACCTTGAGGACATAATGCTGAGTGAAATGAGTCAGGCACACAAGAATAGTTACTGTACAATTTCACTATTATGACTCTAGCAAAGGTAATCTCAGAGGTTTACACTGTAGAATCTAGCAGACCTAGAGGTACAGAGAAGCTAGAGACGGGGAAAAGGCTACCCAATAAGGTGGAACTCAAACATAAGGGAATGGATAGAATTGACAGTAACTAATTAGTGGGGTTACGAGTAGCACTGCCAGATTGAAGGTGAACATGACTGAAAGGGGATGTATTCCACCAATTAGAACAGTTATAAATAAGTTCTTATATGAACAACTTCAGAGAACAACTTCAGAGTTCTTATATGAACAACTTCAGAGGTTTGATCTTGTACAGAGAGTCAATAATCGAGGGGTATAGGATGGAAGGTAATATTGCATGCTATGATCGGTAATTAAGAGGAAAACATCAACAGTACCGCAGCAATACCAGGGGAAAATAATTGGGGACGGGGGAGGGACAAGGGATTAGGGGAAGTTTTGATTTGGTATTGGGTGAAACTGTGCTTATCAGTCCTTTGTCTCTTTGGACCAATGAAACTTTTATAAAGTTGATAGTGTTGCTGATTGTTCAACCAAGTGAGGACACTGTAAGACATGGTTTGTTTTTTGGAAAATATTCATGATGCTGAATGGATGGAGGGAGCTGAAGGGCACAATGGCTGAGAAGCCAAAAGGCGAACTGTGATATATATATATCATAGATGGAATATTGTGCGGCTACAAAAAAGGAAGGGTGTTGTGAAGCACACAACAAATTGAAAGAAACGTGGGGACAATGTTAGGCAAAATAAGCCAGAAACAAAAGAATAAATATGCTATGGTCTTTTTCAGAAAATACTTATGAGAAAATTGGCGCCAAAATTGTAAGCTCTTATAACAGTCACACTTCGTCTGTAGTTGTAAGTGCATTTCTAGATTGTGAGACAGTGAGCTACTTGTGTGTCAGCAGGCATTTCCCTGAAATTTTGAGAAACTCTGTGACACCTCAGACTCAGAAATGGAGTTCTGCAACCCTGAAAGTTAGCATTGTCACATACAATGACAATGAAAGTAACCAAAAAAAAAAAAAAAAAAGAGTTCAGGTTGCAATTAGAAATAAAAATGAAGACATTCTGGCTAAGTCTAAGGTAAATCAGAATGCATGTACTCTAGAGCTTCACCTACTGTATGAGACCAAAGGCAGAGAGATTTATTGTGTCTAGAACCTAAATTTTCTGTAAAACACAATCTAATCAACCTATCTGGATAGATCATTTAAACAACCCAAAATTCATGGAGCCCAGAATGGGAACAAGGCCTTGTAATTCTGTATAGCTTAATGTGATACCTAGATACATCTCAGACTATGGTGGGCTGATAATTACAAAGTATTGGCAGAGTCCCTTGAAAGACTAAAAATAAAAATATGGAACTGTTGAATTTTCCCATCTGGGAAATCCCTGGTACTCTCTTGAATGGTGGGGACTCCCAAGAAAACAGACCAAGTCCTTGATTTTAAGACTTGCCCTTATGAAACTTATTTCTGTAATGGAGACCCTAAGACTACCTATAATTATGCCTGAGAATTGCTTTCAGGAATCCTTTTTGTTTGCTCAGATATGGCCTCTCTCTCTCTCTCTAAACCCAACTCTGCAAGGGAAATCATTACCCTCCCCACTCCATGGGACATGACATCCAGGGGTGAAAGTCTACCTGGCGATGTGGGAGATGACTCCCAGGGATGACACTGGCCCTGGCACTGTGGGATCAACAATGCCATCCTGACCAAAAGGGGGAAAAGAAGTGTTACAAAATAAGGCATCGGTGGCTAAGAGAGTTCAGTGGAGTCCAGAGGTTATTCTGGAGGCTGCTCTTATGCAAACTTCAGCTAGGCCTTGCTAATCCCTATGGTTTGTCAACCCCCAACAAATACCATTACTGTTAACTCTTCAGAACACCTGGGCTCTGAGATGCTACAAAAATTTCCTCCCCAAGTTTACTTTCCTGAAACCTATAACTTCCAGAGGGTTCCCAGGTCAGATAAACCCTGAAACCCAGAGGGACCAGTTTCTCCAAGATCTTCAACTAATTACATCCCCTTATCCTTTAGTGTGGACACGCCTTCTCAACATGAAACAGTCAGAATAGGCATTGCCTAAAGATCCCTATCGATTGTGAGAATGCTCAGAGGAGAAGGAGGAGGTATAATAGAGAAAATAGAATTTAAAAAACGTGTGTGACTGCCGAAATCACTACACCGATATATATATTTTTAGCTTCTAGCATTTTGGAACAGCTAGGAAAAATTTGAAATAGTGGAATGGTAGCCCATAACAAATTGAATTCTGCTCTGAAACTGCTTTTTAAAATGTACTTTGAAAATTATTGTTTTTTTTCTTGATTTTCTTTGTATATGTATTCTACAATTTAAAAAGCGTTAAAAATTTTTTTAAAAATGCATTACAAAAAACAGTGGTGGTGGGGGTTGGGTGTGCAGCAAAGGTACACTACAAAACAGCCTTCTGGGATGGAGGAGAATTGGAAGGAAGACACAGTAAGAGTTACTTCTGTTTCAGACATCGGGAAGGGAAGATTCCAGCTGAAATGTCCTTCCTTCTGTGGCCCTCCCCTCCTTGCTACTCCCACCCCGTTCCCCACATCTATACAATTAGACCACCTGTGCTGGTTTGAAAGGATGTATGTCTCCTAGAAAAGCCATGTTTTAATCTAAATCCCACTTCATAAAGGCAGAATAATCCCTATTCAGTACTGTATGTTTGAAACTGTAATCAGATCATCTCCGTGGAGATGTGATTTAATCAAGAGTGGCTGTTAAACTGGATTAGGTGATGCCATGTCTCCACCCATTTGGGTGGGTCTTGATAAGTTTCTGGAGTCCTATAAAACAGAAAGGAGATATGGAGAGAGCAGAGAATGCTGCAGCACCATGAAGCACAGTCCACAGCCAGCGACCTTTGGAGATGAAGAAGGAAAATGCCTCCCGGGGAGCTTCATGAAACGGGAAGCCAGGAGAGAAAGCTAGCAGATGATGCCATGCTCACCATGTGCCCTTCAGAGAGAAACTGTGACTGTGTTCACCATGTGCCTTCTCATTTGAGAGAGAAACCCTGAACTTCACTGGCCTTATTGAACCAAGGTATCTTGCCTTGGATGCCTTAGATTGGACATTTCTATAGACTTGTTTTAATTGGGACATTTTCTCAGCCTTAGAACTATAAACGAGTAACTTATTAAATTCCCCTTTTTCAAAGCCATTCTGTTTCTGGTATATTGCATTCCGGCAGGTAGCAAACTAGAACACCACCCCACCGTGCCTATGATAACAGAAAATGGCCTTGACACAGACAAAGACCAGGGAAAGCAGAGCTGCCTGCATGAGGTCCTGGAGAGAATTCACTGTCTCCAGACAGCCCTCCTGGGGGCCTGACTGTTCATTGCATATTTATTTGCTTATTGTTTGCTT
The DNA here is from genome assembly GCA_004026745.1 of Myrmecophaga tridactyla. NCBI lineage: Eukaryota > Metazoa > Chordata > Mammalia > Pilosa > Myrmecophagidae > Myrmecophaga > Myrmecophaga tridactyla. The sequence goes on from PVIY010021321.1 coordinate 30,956, forward strand.
CCCAGACTAGAACCTCAGCATTACCGACTGCAGGGACGTGGGCTTATTCCCTGCTGCGTCCCCAGCACCTGGTAATGGCCAGGAAATAGGGGTTGGGTGAATGAATGAATGGGGTCAAGAAGGCACATTGGTAGCCATCCACTTATGGTCTAAGTAGCAAGACAATAATTTCTGAACTCTGTTCACTTATTATAATGAGGTTTCGCCAGGTTCTCTTCTGCTGCCACCATCCAGTGAAGAGGGAGGTTGGGTGAGCTGACAACTGCTGATGCCTGGCACTGCCAGGGGTCACACCGGGGAGGACTCGCTTAGAAGGGTGAGCACAAAGTAAATGCAGTATCCCATTTTGGAGTTATTTAGGGAAGAGTGAAAGATATTGCCTTGCATTCTGGAAGCACATTGTTCACTTTGTGTCCCTGTTATGCTTTCTTTCGGGGGAGCCTAGGGTTGGAGGGAATTCCAGGCTCTGCTCTTGTGGGGGCGGGCAATCACCTGTGAAATACAAAATTGCACCCCAGTGTGGAAGAGACAACGTAACCTGTCAAACAGGGATGGGAAAGATGACCTGGCATCCGACGAGCACGCACTGGCAGATTTAAGAAATCCCCAGGATTATGCTTTTTCTCAAAATTTCCTTTTGCTAGCATTATTTATGAAAGGCTGGCCACCAGCCAGAATCCAAAGAAAATTCTTGCAACCCTATGCATTAATGAGTTGAAAATTCTTCCAATTCATTCAACACTTTTGAGGTTATGTAGAGAGAGGGTTAATTAAGTTCGTGAGTTCTGGGTGTCTTCGGCCGGAGCTCTGACGCTATCACTCGCGGTTGGTTGCTGAGTTTCCTTAGGCAATTTACATAATCTTCTAAGCCTTGGTTTCCTTGCCTCTAAAATGACCTACGGCTGCTTTGCACAAGCCAAACACTCGAGAAGGACTATTATTGCATTATTATTAAACGAACCAGAATAGCTAGTTTAGCCTTGCTCAGTGCAATTTATGCTCACTGCTGTTAAGCAATTAAACATGTTGGATGCGAGAAATGCTTTACAACTCAGAGCAATTATAACCACACATCCTGCAATTGCGGTGTTTCTAAATATAGACCCTGGCTGGTCTGATTCTTTAGAGGCCAAGCAAATCTAACCTTTGTGGGGACGCCTGCTCACCTCCCCCGGTGCATCTTTGCACAATCACCAACAGCCAGCGCTGCCTGCATTTGCCATCCCTCCTTGCTCACGGCAAAAAGACAGGAAGCTGACGTTAGCATGGCTTTTCCTTTCATCTAAAACATTCCGTGCATTAAACTTTTCAAATGAACGCGGCACACATGTTGGGCAGTGAAACAATATTCTGATACTTTCAGAAGACAAATTCCTGGATCACTTGTGTACTGTTTACAAATAAATACCTGCTTAGTGAATGAAATTCCTGCGCCACAAAAACAGGGTTTGTAAAACACGTTTTGTAAAATAGAATTCTACTTCTGACCCATAGGTCTTAAATATTGAGGCATTCCTAAAATGAATAAACTTACATATTGATAAACAAAACTATTGTAAAATAGTGCCTTATTAGAATTGTTAGGTATTGTTGCTTAGCCTTAATATATATAATTTTATTTCTTCCTTTTGCATGGGCAGGCACCAGGAATTGAACCTGGGTTCAATTCTTGCCTGGTATGGCAGGCAAGAATTCTGCCACTGAGCCACCGTTGCACCACCCTATATATTCTTTTAGTATCCTGTATGGCAGGGTCCCATTTCATTATTTTTCCATGTGAGTATCCTGTTATTCCAGCATCATTTGTTGAATTTTGTTTGTTTGCTTTTAATTTGTTCGTTATGCTTGTTTGTTGGTTTTGGGGAAGGGCATGGACCGGGAATCAAACCCGGTTCTCCTGCATGGCAGGTGATAATTCTACCTCTGAACTACCCTTGCACCCCCGCCTTAATAATTTTAAAGACACAAATTGTAGGTAAAGTTATGGAATAAAAGATCCAAAACCGTTTCAAATGATAAAATGCATAAATAGCCGCAGATAATTAGTAAAAAACAAATTGGTTCTAAATGATACAATATTTTCAATGACAGTTTTAAAAAATTGTATACTCTTATTAACTATAAAATAGAATATTAATATAGCAATGAGTCTCTCCTTACCCAGTTGTGAATATTTTTATAGGATAGAATCGCAGGAGTGCAATTGCCGGACTACAGGCTTTGCAAATTTAAAATGTTGATAGGTATTACAAACTTGCCCTTTAAAAAGCCAGAGCAGTTCCCACTGCAAACAGCAAGGCAGAGCCACAGGATTTGTCAAGTGGAAGGAAAATAAAAGGCGAGGCTGGGAGGAAGGGAGAGGCCCTTTTGGCTCTGTAGCTTGGGTCGGTCTAACCGGTCGGGATTCTTCTGGCTTCCTGTCCATGCTCTTCATTTACCAGCCATAATCCTAAAAGGGAGATGACTATATGTGGACTCGAGGCTTCAAAAGCTGGATATTCTGGAATGAATGACGTTTGTGCATTCTCCCCGACTCTGAGTTGAGAGCTATTGAGTGAAAGGCCAAGAGAGCTTCAGAAATATACAAGCCTCCGACAGAGCACAGGAAGTCATTGTCTGGTACCTGTTTGGATGTTTGTTGTTGTTAATATTTTAAAGAAAGCCGGCGCTGGAGAGCCTTTTGCAGGGACAGGCCTGCCAGCGGCACTCCTGGGTACGGGAAGGAGGGTCGGGCCCAGTTAGTGCCTGGCTCTTAGTAGACGCTTAGTAAATACACAATGAATGAATGAATGAATGAATGACTCTACAACAGTCAGCGATGGCCAGCGGGTAAATCAAGTGAATGACCACATGGGCACTCAATCCTTGGATGTCTGGTCTACTCTCTCATCTACTTAAGTGCCAAGGAGAGAATGCTAAAAAGGAGCCAGCTTGACAGAATATATATTTTTCAGGTCTATTATTTAGAATTACTCAAGAAAAACATGTGCTGGCCAGGAACTTGTCTGCTCTCATTTTGTGAGCCTCCTCCTCTTTCTGTAGACTGCCCGCCCCAGCCTCTTCTCCATCTTTCTGCAGTTACTACCCCCGCTGCAGTTACAGCTGGGCCTGGGGCTACAGGGCCAGCCCTGTGCCCCCCAACACAGCCCCAGAATCACAAGTGGGTGTCACTGTACTCAGGGAAGTCTTATTTCACAGCCACAACTCTACTTTTAATTTTTTATCTGATAAATAAATTTGGTAGACAATTAGAAAATACATACACATTTTTTTCTTTTACATGATAGCTTCCCAACAACACAATGAGGTAATATTTATATCACCTCCATTTTGCAGGTGAGACGATCGAGGCACTGTTAGATAACTTTTCAGTAGTTGTATGTCTGAGGGCACAAGGCTGGAAGGTGGCCCGGCAGAGACCTGCCGCGGGATGGGCCCCTCTGGGGCCTCTGTTCTGTCTGTCTCGCCCCCGGCTGTGACTCTTGCTAAATGCAGCTGTGTCTCCCCACTTTCCATAGTGAGTGTGTGCAGATTGTGCAACTAAGTTTGGTGTGCCAGGGTCATGTATGTGCTGATTTGGGACAACTGACCCTGCCACTGAGCCCCTGGCTGTGTCGAGGCCAAACCCACCCCTGCCAGGACACGTACTTAGAGTCAGACAATGGCCCAAGAGGGCCTTTTTAAAAAATTTTTATTGACAAATCTTCATACAATCAATGACTCACAATATCATCACATAGTTGTGTATTCATCACCATGATCATTTTTTAGAACATTTGCATCACTCCGGAAAAAGAAGTATTTCCATCTACCCAGTTTATTTTACCCTTTGTCCCCCCCTATTATTTATTATCCATATTTTTTTACTCATTTTTTTACACCCTGGATAAAAGGAGCACCAGACACAAGGTTTTCACAATCCCACAGTCACATTGTAACAGTTATATCTTTATACAATCATCCTCAAGAATCGAGGTTACTGGAACACAGCTCAACATTTTCAGGTACTTCTCTCCAGCCACTCCAATATACCATAAACTAAAAAGGTGATATCTATATAATATATAAGAATAACCTCCAGGATAACCTCATGACTCTGAAATCTCTCAGCCACTGAAACTTTATTTTGTCTCATTTCTCTCTTCCCTCTTTTGGTCAAGGTTTTCTCAGTTTCTTGATGTTGGGTCCTGGCTCATCCCGGGATTTCTGTCCCAGATTGCCAAGGAGATTTACACCCCTGGGAGTCTTCTCCCACACAGGGGATTGGGCAGTGAGTTCACCTACCGAGTTGGCTTGGAGAGAGAGAGAGGTCACACCTGAGCAACTAAAGAGGTTCTCTGGGGGTGACTCTTAGGCATAGCGATAAGTAGGCTTAGCTTCTTCTTTGCAGGAGTAGTTTCATAGGTGCAAGCTTCAAGGTGAAGGGCTCAGCCTATGGATCTGTTTGTCCCACTGCTTGTGAGAGTGTCAGGAATTTCCCAGATGGGGAAGTTGAGTATTTCCTCTTTTCTCTCCAGGCCCCCAAGGGAACTTGGCAAGTACTTCTTTATTCACTGCCCAGATTACTCTGGGATATAACAGGGCATCACACTAACTTGGACAAACCAACAAAATCTCACGCCCTATTCACGATTCCATGTACTTATGGTGTTCAACTCAACTGACCATTTAAGTTAAATTAGGAAATGTACTACCCCAAAAGATAAATTTTGCACCAAATAAACATCTCTCCCTTTGGTCTCACACAGAAGTTGAAGTTTTAAAATACAGACCATATCATCCTTTACCCTCAGTCTAATTTACCTTAGTCCTTTCCAGATCAGCTTCATTCACATCTCTAGTTGAAGTCTGATCACTTTTTCTTTTAGCTTTTTAGATAATTCCTGTATGGGGTACAGCTGACTTTCATAGCTTCAGAGCTCTAACTTTGAGTCTCAGGTGTCACACAAACACCTGAACATTCTGGGAATGAACAGGTCATAAACAAACAGCTCTGTATCTTAGAATTTAGAAATAACAATTACAACTCCTGAATGTATGTGACCGCTGGCAGAGCTTAAAATCTAGGACCCTTTGCAACAGGCCCCAGCCTGATAACCCATGCTCTCAACCTCAGTTCCTCTGGTTTTTATATTATAGTTAGTCTGGGGGTGGGAGTGGGAGGGTGGTGGTGGGGGGGTGGGTGTTCTTGAGGGGCAGTTTTCTGACTGACAGACACCCAGTGACAGACTGAGGCCGGGGCAGTGAGAGCCCCCCTGGGGGGCCATCACAGCGGTGAGGGGGGTCAGAGTGGGGGGTGGGCAGCTAGGAGGGCTAAGGGCTGAGCAGTACTTGGGAGAACCCTAGACCCGGTGGGTGGGCCTCTCTTCTGCGCCCACCCGGTCCCCACCGCCCGCAGCGCTCCCCTGAGCCCAGGGTAACGGTTGCAAAGCGCCCCAGGCCGGGAGGCGGGCTGCACACCTGCTGCCGTGTCTCCGCCGTGGGCAGCGCGACCACCAGGAGCGTGGCCGCGCCCCCTGCCCCCAGCTGCGTCCCCCCTCCACGGGGGCCTCAGGCCCTCTAAACCCCTCACTCGAGACGACGCTCAAGACGTGGGTTGAGGCCAGCTCTGTGCTAATGCCACCTTGGACTCGATGCTGGTGGGCGTGGAGAGGACGCTGGGGCGTCTTGAGCAGGGAAGCGGCGGGCGCTCAGCTGCCCATGGTCAGGATGAATCGCGGAGGCCAGCAGGTGGGAACAGGTGACTCCCCTTGGCACAGGGCACCGCTGAGCCCTCCGGGAAGGCCTGTGGATCAGTGAATGGGGGTGAAAGGAGGGGCGGGGGCAGGAGGAGCCACCGGGAGGGCCTGGGGCGGCGGGGGCTGGAGGTCTGAGCCAGCAAAACCAGGGGAATAGAAAGGAAAGGACGACAGCGGGGAAATGGTGAGCACACGGGAGGAGCAGCGGGAAGCAGACACGGGCCCCGCATTCCCAGCCCAGCTGATGTGGAGCAAGGCGGAGCCGTTCACCGACAAGGAAGAAAGAGCCCACTTACTTGGTGGGACCTCAAGAATCCTGGGTATCACCCAGGCACTGTCCTTTACCCCCATCTCCCAATCAGCTTACATTCTCGGCATCCTTCCCACCCGCAAATCCGACCCGGCTCAGCTCCCTGAACGGTTCCACGGCTCCCAGCATCAGCAGGGTGAAGCTCAAAATCCCAGCGGCCGTCCACGCCTGTCCCCGAGCGGGCCTCCCACCCGCCCCGCCGGCGCCGCACACGCCGGGCTGTTGTGTGACTCTGAGCGCACCCACGCGCCTTCTCCTCTGCTTAAAACACCCCCGTCTGCCCTACAGAATCCTGTTCTTCCTTTAGACGTGTGAGCTGGCCTCCCTCTTGGATGCTTCCTCTGAGCCTCCCACATCTACTGCTGCCCTTCCCAGGTTCTGCAAATGTGTTTCCGTGTCCATTTTACCTGACCATAAGCTCCCTGAAGCCAGAAACTGTGGCTTACTCATCTGAGTCTTCAATCCCTAGCCTACTACCTGGGACAGAGTAGGGACTTACCAAATGCTTCCTAAATGTCCCAATGACTCCTTTAAAACAGAGGAAAGGGCGGGCCACGTGGCTCAGCAGGCAGAGTTCTCACTTGCCATGCCAGAGACCTAGGTTCGAGCCTGCCCATGCAAAATAAATTTTAAAAAACCCTTATATTCCATCTTAAGGAACACTACAGGAAGGCAAAAAGCTATGTATGGAATTTCCCTGATTAAACTTTTGGTTATTTTTTTTAATAAGCAGCAGTGCTTAGTGATTAATAAGCAGCAGAAATTAGTGATTTCATGACTATCTACACTAAAGAAAGGAGAAATGAGAATACACAAGTAATTTTTTTAATGCGTTTTATTGTGAAATATAACATGTATATAAAAAACCCCCAATAATTTTCAAAGTACATTTTAACAAGTAATTACAGAACACATTTCAAAGTTTGGTAAGAGTTACCATTCCACATGTTCAGGTTTTTCCTTCTAGCTGTTCCACAACACTGGAGGCTAAAAGAAATACCATTATGGTGATTCGGCAGTCGTTCTTGTTTGCTAAGTCCTATCTTCTCTGTGCCAGCTCCTCTTTCTCCTTTGATCCTACTGCCAATCTGTAGGAGGGTTTGGGTTATGCCCATTCTAACTTTTTCATCTTGAAAAGGAATGTGAAAATATAGGACAGGGGGTTGGAATTAGTTGATGTTCTCGGAGAGGCTGACCCCTCTGGGTTGCAGGATTTATCTGGCCTAGGAACCCTCTGCAGGTTCTAGGTTTCAAAAAGTTAAACTTGGTACATGAAGCTTATGTACCATCTCAGTTAGAGCCTAGGTGTTTTTTAGAGTTAGCAGGAATGATGTTTATTGGGGTTTGGCAAACCATGGCAGTTAGCAATATCTAGCTGAACCTTTCATAACAGTAGCCTCCAGAATAGCCTTTTGACTTCACTTGAACTCTCTTAGCCACTGATACCTTATTTTGTCACATTTCTTTTCCCCCTTTTAGTCCAGAAAGCTTTGTCATTCCTTCGGCTCATCCCTGAGTCATGTCCCGAGTTGCCAAGGAGACTTCACCCCTGGATGTCATGTCCCAAGACGGGCAGAGGGTAATAATTTACCTTGCAGAGTTGGGCTTTGAGAGAGGCCACATCTGAGCAAGTAAAGAGGTTTCCTAGAAGCAATTTTTAGGCATAATTATAGGCAGTCTTAGCTTTTCTGGTACAGAAATAACTTTCCTAAGGGCAAGCCTCAAAATCAATGGCTTGACCTATGACTTGGGGTCCCTAATGTTTGAGACAGTATCAGGATTTTCCCAGATGGGAAATTTTAATATTTCCATTTTTTTTCAGTCCCTCAAGGAACTCTATCATACTTTCAAATTATCAGCCCACCCTAGTCTGAGATATATCTGGTATGACATTAAGCTATACAGAATTACAAGGCCTCTTTCCCGTTCTGGACTCCATGAGTTTGAGGCGTTTAAATGAGTTGTCCAGACAGGTTGATTAGATTGTGTGTTACGGAAAATTTAGGTTCTAAACTCAATAAACCTCTCTGCCTTTGGTCTCATCCAGTAGGTGAAGGTCTAGAGTACAAACACTATCATCTTTTGCCCTGTATTCTAATTTACCGTAGTCCCAACCAGACCAGCTTCATTTCTACCTCTAATTGAAGCCTGAGCACTTTTTAGGTTACTTTTACTGTTGCATAAGTAGCAATGCTGACTTCCAGAGCTGTGCAGCTCCAGCTCCGAACCTTAGGTGTCACAGAGGTTCTCAGAGTTTCAGAGAAATACCAGCTGATACGCACATAGCTCTGTCTCAGAATCTAGAAATACACTTACATCTACGGACTAAATGTGGCTGCTATGAGAGTTTATAATCTAGGCTCCAATTTTCTTGTATTTTCTGAAAGAGACCATAGAATATTTGTTCTTTTGTTTCTGGTTTATTTTGCACAACACATTGTCTCCAATGCCACTTCTTCTGTAGCTACAACATATTCCATCATTCACCTTGCAACTTCTCAGTCATCATACCCTTCAGCTCCCTCATCCATTGGGCATCACAGATAACGTCTAAAATAAACAAACCATGTCTGCAGTGTCCTCACTTGGTTGTACAATCAGCAGCGCTGTCAATTTTAGACAATTTTCACTGGTCCAAAGAACCGATAAACACAGCCTCATCCAGTGGCAAATCAAAACCTCCCCTTATCACTTGTCCCTTCCTTCCAATTATTTACCCCCGGTATGGCTATGGTACTGCTGATGTCTTCCTGTTAGGCCATAGCATGCAATATTAGTTTCCCCCTATGCCCCTCTATTGTTGACTCTTTGTATAAGATCAAATCTTTGAAGTTGTTCATGCAAAAACTTATTTATAATTGTAGAGTTAATCATTAGATATATGGCACTATACATCCCCTTTCAATCATGTTCGCCTTCAATATGACAATGTTACTTATAACCCCACTACTTAGCTACCATCACTCCTATTTGTTCCCTTACATTAAGTTCACCCTCTTAGGGTAGCCTTTTTCCCGTCTCTAGCTTCTGTGTACCTCTAGGTCTGCTACATTCTATAGTAAACCTCTGAGATTACCTTTGTCAGAATCATAATAGTGAAATCATATAGTATCTGTCCTTTGATTTCTCACTTATTTCCCTCAGCATTATGTCCTCAAGGTTCATCCATGTTGTCATGTGCTTCAGGATGTCGTTTTGTCTTACTGCTGCATAATATTCCGACATGTGTATGTCCCACATTTTGTTTATCCACTCATCTGTTGTTGGGTACTTGGATTGCTTTCATCTTTTGGCAATTGTGAATAATGCTGTTATGAACATCAGTGTGCAAATGTCTGTTCAGGCCACTGCTTTCAGCTCTTCTGGGTATGTACAAAGTAGTGCTATTGCTGGGGCATAGGGCAACTCAATATTTAGTTTTCTGAGGAACTGCCAAACTGTTTTCCCACAGTGGCTGTACCATTATACATTCCCACCAACAGTGAATAAGTGTTCCAATTCTCCACATCCTCTCCAAAATTTGAAGTTGTCTGTTTAATAGCAGCCATTCTTATAGGTGTGAGGTGGTATCTCATTGTTGTCTTGATTTGCATTTCCCTTATAGCTAATGAAAATGAGTATCTCTTCATGTGCTTTTTGACCATTTGTATTTGCTCTTCAGAAAAATGTCTTTTCATATCCTTTGCCCATTTTGTAATTGGGTTGTTTGTTCTTTTGTTGTTGACTTGTATAATTCTTTATGTACACAGGATATCAAGCCTTTATCCAATATGTGGTTTCCAAATATTTTCCCCCATTGAGTTAGTTCCCTCTTCACCTTTTTGACAAAGAGCTTTGAGGCACAGAAGCTTTTGATTTTAAGGAGTTCCCATTTATCTATTCTTTTTCTTTCATTGCTTGTGCTTTGGGTGTAAGTTTAAGAAACTACCTCCTATTACGAGGTATTGAGGATGCTTCCCTATATTTTCTTCTAGGAGTTTTATGTTACTGGCTCTTGTATTTACATCTTTAATCCATTTTGAGTTAATTTTTGGATTAGGTGTAAGGTAGGGGTCCTCTTTCATTTTTTTTGCTATTGATATCCAGTGCTCCCATACCCATTTTTTGAAAAGACTATTCTGTCCCAGTACACTGGATATGGGGACCTTATTGAAGATCAATTGGCCATAGATTTGGTGGTCCATCTCCATACTCTTGGATCAATTCCATTGATCAATAGTTCTTTGTGCCAGTACCAAATTGTTTTGACCACTGTGGCTTTATAGTAAGCTTTAAAGTCAGGAACTGATAGTGCTCCCACTTCGCTCTTCTTTTTTAGGATATCTTTAGCTTTTGACCTTCCAAATAAATTAAATAACTAGCTTTTCAAGTCTTCAAAGTAGGTTGTTGGGATTTTGATTGGTTTTGCATCAAATCTGTAGATCAATTTCGGTAGAATTGACATTTAACAACATTCTACCTTCCTATGCATGTGCATGGAATGTCTTTCCACCTATTTAGGCCTTCTTTTATTTCTTTTAGCAATGTTTTATAGTTTTCTGTGTATAGGTGCTTGACATCCCTGGTTAAACTTACTCTAGATATCTGATTCTTTTGGTTGCTGTTTTGAATGAAATTTTGTCCTTAATTTTCTCCCAATTTAGGTCATTATCTTTGTATAGGAACATACTCATTTTTGTACATTAATCTTGAAACATGCCACTTTGCTGAATTTGTTTATTAGCTAAAGTAGCTTTGTCATAGGTTTCTCAGGGTTTTCCAAGTTTAGGATCATGTATCTGCAAATAATGAAAGCTTTATGTCTTCCTTTCTTATTTGGATGCCTTTTATTTTGTTCTCCTGTCTAATTGCTCCAGCTAGGACTTCTAGTACAATGTTGAATAATAGTGGTGACAATGGGCATCCTTGTCTTGTTCCAATCTTGGGGGAATAGTTTCAATCTCTTATCATTAAGTATGATGCTATCTATGGATTTTTCATACATGCCCTTTATGATATTGAGGAAGTTTCCTTTGATTCTTACCTTTTGAAGTGTTTTTATCAGAAAAGGCTGCTGAATTTTGTTGAAACCTTTTTCAGCATCAATTGATATGATCATGTAATTTTTCTTTTTTTATTTGTTAATGTCCTGTATTACATTAATTGATTTTCTTATGTTGAAACACCCTTGCAATCCTGGTATAAACCCTACATGGTCATGATATATAATTCTTTCAATATTTTGGATTCGATTTGCTGGTATTTTTGTTGAGAATTTTTGCATCTATGTTCATTGGGAGATTGGTCTGTAGTTTTCCCATCTTGTAGAGTCTTTATCCAGTTTTGGTTATTAGAGTGATGGTAGCATCATAAAATGAGTTAGGTAGTATTCCTTTTTCATAGAAAATTTTTTGGAAGAATTGAGCAGGATTGGTGTTCATTGTTTTTGCAATGTTTGATAAAATTTCCCTGTGAAGCCATCTGGCCCTGGGCTTTTCTTTGTAGGAAGATTTTTGATGACTGATTGAATCCCTTTAAATCCCTTTACTTGTAATTGATTTGTTGAAATCTTCTATTTCTTCTTGAGTCAGTATAGATAGTTTGTGTGTTTCTAAGAATTTGTCCTTTTCATCTAAGTTGCCCAATCTGTGGGCATATAGTTGTTCATAGTATTCTCCTATGATTTTAAAAATTTCTTCAGGATCCATGTTAACAGCCCCCACCCCC
>PVIY010021322.1:0-42540 GCA_004026745.1 Myrmecophaga tridactyla
CCCCACTTTCCCAAGCCATCAACTGAGAGGCCACCTTCTGGGGCAAGACTGGCAAATCAATTTCACACACATGTGCACTCACAAAAATTTATGATACATACTAACTATAATTGGCACCTTAACAGGCTGAATAGAAGCTTTCCCTACTACACGGGAGACTGCTGATGTGGTGGCTGACATCTCCTAAAACAAATCATTCCCCACTTCGGACTACCCACCTCCATCCAATCTGATAATGGTGCAGCCTTTATTTCTCAGGTGGTCCAGCAGGCCTCGTCTGCCTTGGGAATAGAATGGAAACTACATATTCCTTACTGACCCCAATCCTCCAGTAAAGTGGAATGAGCTAACGGTCTTATCAAGACACAACTAACCAAGTTAGCCATTGAACTACAACAATCCTGGGTCGACCTCCTTCCTCTAGCCCTTGCCCCACTACACCCTGCTCCATGAGCACCTACTTTCTTAAGTCCTTTTGAGCTCATGTACGGCTGCCCCTTCCTACTCAATCACCACCTGCCAGTGCAGCCTCCTCCCCTGGGCTCTTACTTACCATATCTCTCCATAATCAGCCATTTGCTGTGGGAACACATCAATTGATTCCTGCCACAACCCGCGGGAACTGATCCCACTGATCCTCCCCACGGTCTCCGGTCAGGAGATGAAATACTCCTTAAACAGCCTCAGCTTGGACCACTCCAGCCATGGTGGACTGGCCCACACACAGTGATTCTCACCACTCCTACGGTGGTAAAACTACGGGGTGACTCCTCTTGGCACCACCTGTCATGTGTCAAACTATACAAACAGGATGAGAACCCCTACATTTGTCACCCCCTGGGGCCCACTTGCATCCACATCACTTGCACTATTCACCCTCCTAACCCCCATAGAGGGCACTCCCCACATATGGAAATTCAAAATACGGGAAACTGTTAGCCAGGGGACAAATCAACCACCCATATAATTGGCACAGGAGACTGCCCTCTCACGGGCTGTAGCCAGACTTTAACCATCCCTATAACTCCTACCTCAGTCACTAATATCCCAAAGCCATATGCCTGCTTTCCACATGGCCAAACTAAAAACTACTGCAACCAGAGCAATTATGATAACATATATGGGGGATGCCCCTATTGGTCATGCAGAATACATTATGCTGAACATGGGGTGGATTACCCCTATGAGTCATGAAGACGATACCATGATGGCCACCAGACAGGATTCTTCTACCTACAATCCAAATGATTTTACATAAAAATTACAGACCCCTGGGAAACTAGATGGGTGGCAGAAGTTCAAGGCAAACCGTACTACAGTGACTGGTCCCAATACCCCATAAGCACCATTGAAATACATTGTGAATATATCCTCATTAATAATACTCATACCCAGTTGTCTATCAACATTTTGCAAGCAGAGCAGAACCTCTCCAACCACCTCGCCAAACTCTCTGCCCCAAAAGCCCCTCAAAAATGGCTCCAAATCCTCCAACACACCTTACAATTCCTCAACCAAACACAAACACTCCCCAAATAACCCACTGTTTCCTTTGTGCTTTGTTGGGAAGGCCCCTATTAGCAGCTGTCCCTATAAATCTTACCCAATACACAATCATAACCCTGATTCCTGCCATACCACCCTAAAGAACATCTCCCATGGGAACCAGAGCCCAATAACCTTCCCTACCCCTTTAGGACCTGCTGCCTCATCCACACAACTATAAGCTAAGCAGAACTCCATAGCAAATGCCAAACTAACGTAACCATCCACAACTCCACCCATGCCTCTAAAGGACAATATTTCTCATGTAATGGGACTCTTACCAAGTGCCTCAACCCCACTTTCCCAGGACCATGCTTCCTGGTAACCATAATTCCTCAATTAACCCTCTATGGTGAATCCGAGCTAACTTGGCTACTGTCCCCCCTTCACTCCTTCCTATCCTGGTAGGCATCAGCCTGGCTGCCTCAGTCGCAGCCTCAGCAGCAGCAGGGGGAGTGCTAGGACAGGGTATTTTAACCTCTCAAAACTTTGAGACTTGACTACAGGTAGCTCTGGTATCAACATCAGAATCCCTATCTTCTCTGCAACGTCAGCTTACCTCACTGGCCCAGGTAACTCGTCAAAATCGATGGGCCCTGGACCTGCTAACAGCCGAAAAGGAGGGATGTGCATATTCCTCCAAGAAGAATGCTGCTATTATGTCAATGAGTCAGGTCTGGTGGAACAAAATGTTCACACCCTAAACAAACTAAAAGAAGATCTCTACCATAGAAAACAGGGAACCAATGCTGCCCTAACCTGGTTCTCTTCCCCCTGATGACATGGCTCCTCCTGCTACTAGGACCAATTATTCTAATCTGTCTTTTCTTTCTCCTAGCTCCCTGTCTCCTCAACTTCCTTCAAGGATGCATAAAAGAACTGTCACAAGTGGCAATCAACCAAATGCTCCTACATCATTAGCACCACGTGCCTTCCTCACCAGATTCCTATGGCCAACCTCCCCACTCTCCTGATTATGATGGTTCCAGCCTATAACCCCATGCTGCCCTAATGCAGCAGGAAGTAGCCAGAAAGATCTCGGCAGCCTATAATCTCAAAAAGGCTGGAATGTTAGGTTGGGGGAACAGGGAAGGTCACCATCATTCGAGCTGTGTAAAATGTGCTGCACCTTCTAGATGTCACCTGACCCCCTTGCTTAAAAATCTCCCACATCAGGACCAAGCAGTGAACTCACAACTCCCTACCTTGAGTTCTGTGAACTCTGCCCAGGAGTGCAGGTATAAACTCGTTCACTCTAAGGTTTCTTGGTCTGCCTCTTCTCTCTTTCACCTCCTAAACCTTACAGGGAGAACATTTTTGAAAAAACTTCAGAGATAACACACATGACAGAATTGTCAGAGTCAGCAGGAGACACTGATATTTCTACAGGCTGAAAGAAAATGCCTCCATGGAGCCTGTTTGAAATGAGACCCTAAAGGATCAGCAGATTCAAACCACACCTGACAGAGGTGTGCTGGACCCATCAGCCTTTCTTGAGTCAAGGTATCCTTCTCTGGATCATTTTGTTTGCATATTTTTATAGCTTTACAATGGAAATTTACAATGTAATGAATTGCCTTTTTAAAAGCCATTCCATTTCTGCTATATTTCATTCTGTCAGCCTTTAACAACTGAATGCAATCTTCAACTGTCCTCATGGCTAAAGCAATATCCTTAGATTAGATATTCAGAATTTTACTGAAATTCTGTTTATTTCCCAAATTTTGAGAGTTATTTAAGTACATTACTTTACCTTTATCTTTCACTAAATATCAGTGTTACTTTTATGTAATTAACATGCATTATTATTACCCACATTTATCACTTTCCACTTTTCTTTGTTTCCCAGCATGCCACAATGGAGATTTTTGAACAGCTTAAAGATCCTTTGGAATTTCCCTGGGTAGTTTCTGGTAATAATGATGCTTTAATTGGTAGTCAAGAAATCTACTGAGATAGCCTTTATTCTAGAGGGATACTTTTACATTTAGCCTTCTAGACATTTAGACATTTTCTTCCAACTCTGAAGATATCATATTATCTTTTTCATTCATTGTCATCACTGAAAAAGTCAGCTCTCTAAGTGTGTTTTGAATGGTATGTGAAAGTTCTTTGGGTGAAAATACCCAATTGTAGGTCAACAGCCAGCTGCTGTTTCTCACTCCTTCTGGAGAAATCCCTTGAGAGGCATTTGAATTTCTAGTCTTGTAAAATTTCTGGATTCAGATTTAATTTCCTCATATCCAGGTTTTGTTTAACCTTGTAGGTCATTAAGAAAACCATTTCTGGTCCCTCCATCCTGTCTCCAATTCTTCTGTCTGTCTCTCCAGGGTGTCCTGCTGAAGCTGAGAAGTGGTAAGGCCCACAGGTGTCACCCTCCAAGTGGCTGAACCACTGGGCAAGGCTCCCAGACCCCATGCTCTTGAGAGCAGCCCTCTACCATGCTGACAGAATGTGGTGCTCAACCAAGCCCAGCCCCAGAGCCCGGGTGTCTCACCTTTCTTCAGTAGGGCAGAAACAACTTTATGGGCCTAAGGTGGAGCCCACACAAGGTGCTCAGGTCACTAGGATTTTCCCATGAGATCCTTGGCCACTGAGCATCAAGTATTGGACCCTTTAAACCCACAGGGTAGGGGAGGTGAGTGACTGCAGTGCAGACAGCAGCAACATAAGGGTCTCAGATCTTAGTGGACCTATGTCCAATGGTGCCCTGTTACCCTGGCAGGAACATTCCACTCCAAAAGGGCTCTGGCCAGGAAAAACTCCCCTCACCCAGGGATGGTGTCAAAACCTTGGAGAAATTCTGGGAGACACAGCTCAGACAGGACAGTCAACATAGTCCCCAGTCTCATTGCCATCTGCGGGCTTCGGGGATGTGATGTGTCAGACATAGCCAAAGGCAGGGCCAGGAGGACTTGCTCTGTGTGGTCTGAGGCCAATGGATCTGGGATCTGCTCCTCCTTTGCATTCTCTATATCCTTTCAGAACAAAGGCCAACAAATTTATACTAAATCATCCATGATCTCACCCAGTCCTTTGCTCCCTTTCGGGGAGCTCCCTCTTGCCTGACAGAGACAGGTAGCCAAATTACTCAGTGTCCAGGGAGCCATCCCTCACCTCTCTGCAGAATATTGGTCCTTTCATGGATCCACAGCTTGGGGATGGTACCTAAGTAACCCCCAAATACACCAAGGGCAGCAGGGCAAGGCAGCACCAATGCACACCAGCCAGTAATGAAGCCTCCCAAATGGTGCTAGCGACTGGGACAGTTGATAATTAAACCAAGGGCACCTGAATGCATTCCCACCTGGGTTTGTGAATCAGTATCAAATCTCCCTGCTTCCCAGGCCAATTGTTTTGGATGATATGTGGAAGTTTTTTTGGGTGATAATGAAGAAGCACAACTAGCCAGCCAGACTCGAGTGCAGAAAAGGACAGCTATATTGACTTAAAGAGCATGGAGGAGGAAAGGGGAGAATAAAGGTGGTTGAGGATCCCAAGCTTACCTAAACTTGGCTCCTATGGGGGTGAAGGTAACAGTCATGGAAGGGTCATGGATTCTCACTTTTATCTCACTGCTTTTATTGTGTCTCAGAGAGGGAAGTAAGGCTTTAACCACAGATACTGGGGATTACAAGTTTCTTTCAAACTATACAGAGCAAAATCAGAAGTGCCAGGGCCAGGTCTTTTGGAGAAACTGAATGCAGATTCTGATCATCTAAAGCCTGGGCAGTTACAGGCCTTGCTAACAATTATGAGGCTTGAGATGGCAAAGGGCTGTTTAGAAAAGAAGCAGGGCTAGCTGGGATGGTCACTCAAGGAGAGTTCTTACCCCTAGGCAAAAACAATGGGGTACCAGACATTATTTATTTTATGCCACTATAGAGGATCACTGCACTGAAGGGGTCTGTGATTTTTCTGTATGACTGCATGTTTTCCTCTTTGTGTTCGATATTCTGCAGTTTTCTGAGATGTGTCTCACTACGGACTACTGTTGACTAATTTGGCTTTGGTTTGATGGGCCCTTGAGTTTGTGAATTGGTTTCTTTCACTAGTTCTGGGTTATTCTCAATCACTATTTATTCAAATATGCATGTACCCATTATCTGCCTTCCTCAGATGTATATTGTTTCTTCTCTCTGTACATCTCATTGTATCCTGTATGTCTGTGAGTATTTTCCATATTTTTCTTTCTCAGTATTGTATTTTTGGAAAGTTTCATCTGCTCTGGTTTCTAGTTCTGTAAATTTTCTACTATCAATTGCCTCCATTCAGTTTTCAATTTTGGTATTCCTTATCCAAGATCTAGAAACTTTGGTTTGGTTCTGTTTAAGAGTATAAGCTCATCATTAAAATTCAACTTTCTGTATATATATATATATATATATATATATATATATATATATATATATATATATATATATATACATAATCATATTTGTTGTTCATTCCTTTAAATAAACTCTGTGATAGTTTGAAATCTGAAGTATAAGGAGAAATGCTGTTGTCAATTTACTTATGATTCATGCTGTACATGCGCCTTCAGAATTTCCCTCCTGGGTGAGACCTGGGCTCTCACTGCAATGAACTTTGCATGGATCTGGAGCCCAGGTACATGTTTGCAACATTCTTAGATGTTTTCTGGACAATGCTCCTTTGGTACTGAAATATCTCCAGTTATCAGTCATCCAATATCTTTTCAGATTATGAATGTTATTAGGGAGATATAGACATTCAATATGAGGTTCTTATTTAGATTGTCCTGTATTGTTGATTGCAGTTTGTGTAACAAGAGAATGCTATCCATTTTGAATATATATTTCCTTTAAAATTAATTATTGCAAATTCCATTTTTTAAATTTATTATTGCATGCTTCATGGTCAATAAGCCATATTTTCTGTGATGATGTTTTTTGGTATTATACATTATATCCTTCCACAATCCACTATGCAATTTCCTTGTATGAACCCTACCTCCTTTGTACACGCCCCTCTGGAAATGCCCAACTGCTCATAGGTTTCCAGTCAGACTCTGTGCCTTGGTGATGTGAATAGAGCTGTAATTGTCAGGGCAAAGGAACTGATGATATCACATACTACCTGTTTCTGATTTTGCTGCTCTGGGACTCTTGTTGAAAGTGTAAAAGGAGCTCAATCAAACAAGATTTGAATCTTTGTAGATTAGGAGAGACTACTTTAAATGCACACTGAAATAGCTGTAATTTCCAGAACTGTTGTAGCCAATATTGAATGTAATAGGCCTCTGAGATAAGTATAACCACAAAAAAACAAATAGTGAACAAGCTGTTTTTGAATTTGTTTGCATAATCCATGCATCTGTGTTAATAGTTCATTCTGATTGCAGGTGACCCAGGGTAACTTGTGAAGTCTGAGTCTCCAGCCTCCCTGGCTGTGTGTCCGTGTCTGAGGATAAAAACAGTGCCATGTCCAGCCCCAGTATTTTATCTAGTCTCAACCAAAAGAACTTCTTAGCCTGGTTCCAGCATGTGTTAGTTTGCAAGCCCCCAGAATATGATATACAAGACTGGAACAGCTTTTAAAAAGAGAATTTAATAAGTTACAATTTCACATTTCTAAGCTATAGAAAGGTCCATGCTTAGGCCTTCAAGGAAAGATACCTTATTTCCAGGAGGGCTGATGGATCAGGAACACCTCTGTTCACTTGGCAGTCACATTCTGGCATCTCCTGATCCCTCACCTTGCTTCTGCAGGTCAGGCTGTCATCTCTTGGCTTCCCTCTGTTCTCCAAGTGTCAGCATCTGTGTCAGCTCCGGGCTCTGTTGGCTCTGAGGGTTCTGTAATTTCTGACCATCTCCCAAATGCTTCCTGTTTTAAAGGATTCCAGTAAAATAAACAAAACCCACTGGAAATGGGTGAAGTCACATCACCATCTAATCAAAAGTTTACACCCACCACTGGGCATGCCACATCTCTATTTCTATGGCGATAATCTAATCAAATTCAAATTGCAATACAGAATCAGGGTTGACAGAAACAGCTGCTCCCACAAGATTGGATCAGGATTAAAACATGGCTTTTCTGCGGTTCATAATACTTTCAAACCTGTACACAGCAGAAGCCAGGACAGTTCCCCAACTGCTCATGTCCTCGGCATTTACCAGGTACCTGGAGTCCCTGACAGTTTTTTGTCAGTTGATAACAACAGACTTCCTTCTCAGCATCAGTGGGCTCCAGGCTGAAGATGGGCAGATTACTTCTGTCAGAAGTATTATGACTTTCCTCCCATTGTGATTCATTGTTGAATACAGCATTCTCCTCTGTGCTGCTTGTCAGTGAGTCTCTTATGAAGTAGCTGTTTCCTGGCTTTACCTATCTCCTCTATATTCCTCAGAGATTACCTACTGATTTCTTTTCAAGAAGGTTTACAGGG
This sequence comes from Myrmecophaga tridactyla, assembly GCA_004026745.1. Classification (NCBI taxonomy): domain Eukaryota; kingdom Metazoa; phylum Chordata; class Mammalia; order Pilosa; family Myrmecophagidae; genus Myrmecophaga; species Myrmecophaga tridactyla. The sequence goes on from PVIY010021322.1 coordinate 7,958, forward strand.
TCTAGGAGATAGTTAGGGGATCTGGTCTCTTTATTCCCTTTTTGTGATGGTCACTGTGGGAAAATGCAGTAAAGATCTCTGTTTTAGTTTCCTATTGTTCCTGTAACAATTCCCACAAACATTAGAAATGTTTCATTTACAGTTCTGCAATTCATTAGAGCAAAATGGATCTCATTCAGCTAAAATCATTGTGTGGCAGTGTCCCCTTGTGGTAACCTCAGGGGAGAAGCTGTTTCTTGCCTTTTACAACTTATAGAGACCTCCCAGTTCCCTGGCTGTTGCTTCCCCTTCACTGTTCTTCATAGTAATCAACACTTCATCTCCTGCTCCTGCTTCTGTTGGCACATGTTTCTCTGACCACAGTCCTGAGAGGTTCTTTTCTTTTAAGAGTTCATATGTTTTCACAGGGACACCCAGATTATTCAGGATAATTCCCCATCTCAGCATCTGTGTACTTCATGATATTTTCAAAATCCATTTTGCCATATTTGGTAGCAGGATGCAGTCCCCTGTTTGAAGATTATTAATCTGGCTCCTCAAACCTTCTTGTTTCTTACATCATCAGTTCCATCGTCAGTACATTCTCTCCAGATGGATGCACATGACTGAAGCAAGCAGAGATCATGCAGCACTGACTGGTTAGAGGTGCAGTGAGAAGTGAGATTTATACACTGATGAATCAATGTTAAACATCCCTATTCTAATTCTTTCTCAATCTCCCACTCTTCCACTGTTCTCTGTCATTTTCTTCCACATCATAGGCTTTTTAAGATATAATTCTCACCTCTTCAGGTTAAAAATCCCCACCATTGACTCTGTCCTGCCTCTCACCCACCCTCCCTCCTGGACCCTCTTTCAGGCCAGGACTTTCTGCTCATCATTTTCTGACCATAGTTCTTTGTAGTCAGACTCAGTTTCTTTGCTCAAATTCTACCTTTTCTTCTAAAAGCAAAAGAAAGCAAAACCAAAATGATGGAAGTCATTTCTCTCATTCATACTCCTTCTAAGGACCTTTCTCTAATTCTGTAAACCTAAGTATCCACAGGTGCTGTTTTGGAGATGTTCTGTACCCCAATAAAGGCCATGTTCTTTTGCTTCATTCTTGTGGGGTTAGGTCTATTGTGCGTCGGGCTTTGTGTTTAGGATATTTCATTTGAGATGAGACACAGCACATTCAAAATGGATCTCATTCCTTCATTGGAGTCCTTTATGAGAGGTTAAAATGTAGGTGTGCTGGCTTGAGTCTGTTATGGATCCCAGAAAAGTCATGTGCTTTAATCCTCATTCAACATTATTGGATGGGAGCTGTTGGATTGTTCACATAGAGATGTGTCTCCAACTATTCGATGTGCCTTGCTTATTGGAGTCCTTTAAGAGGGAACCATATTGGAAAACCCTTTAGAGCCAATGCAGCTAGAGACTTTTGGAGATGAAAAAGAAAAATGCACCCATGGTAGCTTCATGAAACAATAATCCTGGAGAGAAAGCTAGCAGATGTCACCATGTGCACCTTTCCAATGAAGAGAGAAACTCTGGATGCCATTGATCATCTTAAACAAAGGTACCTTCCCCTGGATGCCTTAGATTGGACACTTCAATAGGTTTGCTGTAATTTGGACATTTTCACAGCCTTAGAACATGTAAACTTTCACCTTAATGATCAAGTCCCCTTTGTAAAACTTGTTCTGTTTCTGGTGTATCATATTGCAGTAGCTTGCAATCGAGACAGCAGGTAAAGAAGGAGAACAGAGGGAAAAATACCCAGATACATTTTGGAGACAGGAATTGAAACCAGGGTCAGTAGCAAAGGACAAACAGACATCTCCAAGTGTGGTCTGATGTGACAGAGGAACTCTGGATGCCAGCAGCCTTTCCTTAGAGCAGATTTCTTCATCTTGATACCTTAATTTGGACATTTTCATGGCCTTGAAACTGTAAGTTTGCAACCTAATCATACCTGAAATGAAACTCAACCCATTTCTGATATATGGCACTCTGGTGTCTTTAGAAAACCAAAATACCATAAATGAGTATTCATTGATCCCTAAAGTATGAAATTTATTTTGTACTGTTCTGACCCTTGCTTGTTCTGGGAATTTGGTTATTTTACTACTCTATGACTAGTCTTCATATATGTATAGTGGCTGAAATATTTTTTATACAAAAAAATCTATTTTATAGAATTGTCACGAGGCACAATAAGTCAATACATGTAAATGCTTGGAGCAATTCGTTGCTACTGAACCACACGTGGGCACTGCCATCATTTCCATGCTGCACAAGAGCCTCTTTCTTCTCATTCTATCTTCAATTTTTATCAAAATATAAACATATCCTCCAACCTCAGTGTCCTCTGGTTACTGCCTAACATTTTTGTTGCCGTATGTTGCTTGAACAGTGGACACCGTGGTGTTTTTCCACTCACCACACCTGACAGTGAATTCAGCCATGGATTTTTAATTTCTGTATTGAATAATCATGCTTCAATCATTAGCCAGGTTGCCAATACTTTAATATATAGATAATCATGTTAATGACTAATACCTATGATATGTTTCAAATACCTCCTTTAATATTCACTTAAATCAGGTGAAATAATGTTTTATTGTTATCCAGGGTGTTGCTGGGAACTGCTTATGTGCTATAGAGTTGGTTTCTAAATGCCCATTCACTGACTGGTGAGACAGACTACAAAAACAAAATCTTCAGATTTTACTGAAATGCAGATAAACAAATCCCAATTCTGGGAATTTGGAGCTGTTTCTATTGGACCTACACAGTCATATTTTCAATATTTCCAATCTGATTCTAATATACAGCTCATCTTGGAAACAATGACAATCCTTACAGAATATGTGTCCTTGTGTCATTTACACTTTGTGGATGATTTTTTTTTCCCTAAATACAGTAACTTTTGTCTTTATGCCATTCTGAAACAGTGCTGTCTATATACTTTTTCTGAGATGACTATTCAGTTGAGCATGTTTCAATTTTTTAAAATTTTCTCTTAAAGTGTCACTAATTGCTGCATTTGAAGAAATCATGGGGGGTTAAAACCATTTCATTTATTAATATTTTACTTTCTGCTTCTGATACAATTAGTTTGGGAATCCAAGCATGGTGAAGAGATCACTGTCTAAAATGCAGCTCAATCTGAGAGAGACCTGCAATAATATTTCTTCTGTTCCTGGGCATTTCCCTTTTCATCTTGGGACAGCCAAATCCTCCTGCTTGATGCATCTGTCCCTGCAGCCTCTTGGCACACTGTCCACATGTGCTTTTGTCTGTGCTGTGCATTGCTGGTGCATGAAGTGGCCAGTTGCACTCTGTGGGTACAGTGTTAATGTTGGAAATTATCAGTTATTATTTGGAAACTATTTTTTTGAAAAAAAATGCTCAGGAGTCCTGCTGTACAACCTTACAAGAAATAGAGGACAGTTTGTTTTTTTCTACAGTGTTTTTTTTCTTCCATTTAGTGTAGGTGTATATTGTGACAATATTGTTTCATAACAGTTTGTTTTCAAATTTTATGGCACCTTTTTAGAGTGCAATGCAGTAAACCAATAAAAGTGAGTGCTGAACAAATATCACTGATTGAATTTTTCTTTCTCAATAAGTTCAAGATGATAAACATGTAACTTACATAAAACACTTGCTGCTATTTACCATATATGTGTCTTGGGGCTGAACACATGAAACCTAGAAGTCATTCATCCATTGAAAGATGTTTACATCCATGTCTTAAGGAAAGATTTATTTTAACAACACTGCGTCCAACAGCAATTTCCATTTATATCTCCTGAAGAGTTAAATATTACTCTGAAGCATGATTTTTCCTTAGATATTGTGAGGGTTCTTCTAAATTTGTCTTCCTTATCTTTGATTCCATGTTTTCTTGGGCAAATATGAAATATAAAGTGACACATCTTTTACTTGGCTTCATTAACAGAATAATAATTTTGCAAACAGTACAACAGTGCCTATTTTATATGAATAAACTCACATGCTTCAAAAGAACATATTTTATTCCAATAATGATTTGAATTCTCTTCATCAGACTTGTAGTATCAAGGGAAAACTTCTAAACCAGATAGTGTTAATTGGCAAGGAAAAGAAGAAATTAATCAAGAACTCCAGCAATGACTTAATTTTCAAATTCCATAATTGCAACTAGAATGTTTGGGCTGACAATTCAATTAGACCCTCCTTTGCTTTTGTTGAATACAAAACATTGGGCACCACAGGACAGTTGCCACCTCTGGATTCATTCATTTTCTTAATGTCCACCCTAGTGGGAATTAGAATAATCCCTTCATTTGATGCAGCAGATGTTCTGGTTCCCAAGGAAATATCTGTGGTGAGATGAGCGCTGAAATTTGTTTTTATATTAAAGCAGCAAAGGTTGACAGTGAACTTGGAAGTGGAAGGAGTGTCAGCAGCACAAGTGGACTGTTCATCCCCTTACCCATTTTAGGAAAGAGTTTTCACAGACACACAGGTCTAGAATTTAATTGCATTAAAGCTCTTTATGGACATGAACCTCTGAGATAACCTTGGTGTCACCCAGAGGGACACTTACCCAGGTTTGAGAGGGCTGCTCCGAGTGATGTATGCTTGGACAAAAGGGTCTAATGAGGTGAGGAAAATCATGTCAAAGAAGCATATTTTGCAAATACTGTCAGGTGTCCCTTGCAAGGAGAGAGACTGAATGTCTAAAACAGTAGCTACAATATAACTCCAGATGAGGTCTTGCTTCTAAGAAAGGTTACCTTACATTATGTCATTTATGACAGACTCCCTTGGTCCCATCCAATATTCACTCAGTTATACTAAGGAATTCTTCCCTGTGCTTTTAAAATTGTTTAAATTTTGGAACAATTTTAGTTTTTTTTTGTAAAGAGTGAAAAATTGTACAATGTTCCTATATACCCTCAACCACTTACCCCTAAATTTCATATTATGTAATAACGGCACATTTATCAAGCTAAGAAATTTACATTGGAACACTCATATTCACTAAAATCCAGACTTTATTCAGGCTAACCATTTGTTTTTTCATGTCCTTTTCCTTTTCTAGGATCCAATCCAGGACACCACATTGCATGTGCTTTCCATGAATTTGTTACAGAAAAATGTGATATTTAGAGAAGAATGTCATGTTCACTGCTAATGTGCTCTAATTTTACATGAATTGAATAAAACTGTATTCTTTACATCAACATTTTATGAGTTTGTCCACCAAAAAAAAAGTCTCATTATTTCATGACTACTGATGAGCTTTTGCCTCTGTGTTAACAGTTATCTACCTCATTACATTCACTCATTCTTACAAACAACTCATTGGGCACCTTCATCTCCCTCCTACAGTGAGGAAAGGGAATCCCACACACCATGAACAGTTATGTGAGCACCTGACACATGGTAAAGGTGGCTGCATGTGACTCGGCCCTAACCACTCACTCAGTCTGATGATATGTCTGCAACAGGGACCCTGTGTTGAGTGTCCCAGGTAAGAGCATGAGGCAGTTTGAGCTGTGCCAAGTATTTGTGTAAGGTTGTGTCAAGCAGAATTTTATCTGTAATTCAGAGAGCATTCTTATGTTAATATTCGCAGTATCTAGTAAATAACCTAAGTTTGAAATTATACATTCCAAAAGAAATTAAAGAATAGTAGTGTTTTAACAAGATGAAGACAAAACTACAAACACTTATACAATGCCCTAGGATGAAGGAAACATCCATATCAGTGCATCTGACACTTAATAAATCCACTTTATTGAAGCCAAAACCATATCTGGTATATTGTATTCTGACAGTATTAGCAAACTGAGACACAAGCTGACATGGTTTGGCAGCATCAGTTCCTTAGATGGTAGGACTGAGATCCTTCTTCCTCTTCCTGAAGATATATCAATAACTTTCCCAACTTAAAAATAAAGTGAGAAAAAAGAATAATGGAAGAATATCTGACAACTGAGAGGTAATTAATAATGTGTGACATGTATAATATGAATACCAACAGACAAGGAAGAAAGTGAGAGAAGAAATATTTGATGAAATAATGGTTGAAAATTGTCCAAAATTAGTGAAAAACATGAGACCACAGATCTACAAGCTCAGAGAACACCTGGAAGCATAAATTTCCCTCATATACAGCCATGTATATTATATTCAAACTGCAAAAAATCAAAAACAAAGAGAAGATTTTAAAAAGGCCAGAGGAAAAAGAAATCCTACCTTGACAGAAACAGGGGTATTTATTACATTGGACATCTATTCATAATCCATGCAAGCAGGAAGAGTTGAGTGAAATATTTAATGTAAGAAAAAAACACCCATACAAATTTAGGATTCTGGATTCAGAACTACCCTTAAAACTGATGGAGAAATAAAGACAATCTCAGAAAAACAAACCCTGGGTAGCATTTGCAATTTTTTCTTGCAAGAAATGGTAGACAAAGTTGTTGAGAGAGAAAGGAAATGATAGAAGTTGGAAATGCAGATGTATCTAGAGAAAGGAAAAGCATTTGAGAAGGAATAAATATAGGTAAAGTAGAGTCTTTTATGTTTCTTGTTCTTAACTGATATAGCAGATAACAGTTTGTTTTTAATAATAGCCAACACTATTTTGGGTAATTTATGGCTAAGTGACTTGAAACAATATTGTATTGTAAAATAATAAAGCCAAACATGACAACAATGTTATAATAGATAGGGGAAAAAGTTGGAAGGACTCTAATGTTACCTGCACTACATGTGTAGTGCAAAAGTGTAGGTTAAAAATACATGTAGATAAGTTGTAAAGTCGAGGACAAACAGTAAAATAATTTAAAAAGAATGAAATCGATATGCAGAAAGATTAGACAAAATCAAATTATATACATCACCAAAAGAAAACTAGAGAAGGTAAGAAAATAATAGAAAAATAAAACACAATGAAATAAAAGCAAAAGATAAAATGTACAGGAGCAATGAATACAAACCTGCAATTTCTCCTAAAGTTTCTTCTTTGATGCAACATTGTTTAAGAGCATGTTCTGTACCCTCCATATATTAGTGAAGTTTCCTGTTCTTCAGCTGTTATTGATTTCTTCCTTCATTCCATTATGATAAGAGAAAGGACTTTGTACAATTTCAATAGTTTCAAAATTTTTAAGACCTGTTTGTACCCCAGCATATGATCTGTCCTGGAGAACTTTCCATGAGCCCTTAGAGGAATGTTTCTACTGCTGCTTTTGGATTCAATGCTCCCTATATGTCTATTAAATCAAGTTTATTTATCATATTATTTAGGTTCACTTTGTCCTTTTTGATCCTGTTTAGATGCTCTAATGCAGAGTGGTGAGTTGATGTTTCCCTCTATTATTGTAGAGAAATCTATTTCTCAACTTCAGTTTTGCCATGTGTTCTAGCTTGCTAGCTGCTGGAATGCGATATACCAGAAATGGAATGGCTCTTAAAAGCGAGAATTTAATAAGTTGCTAGTTTACATTTCCAAGGCCAAGAGAATGTCCCAATGTCCCAAACAAGTCTACAGAAATGTCCAATCTAAGGCATCCAGGGAAAGATATCTTAGTTCAAAAAGGCTGATGAAGTTCAGGGTTTCTCTTTCAAGTGAGAAGGCACATGGTGAACACAAGAAGAGTTTCTCTCTCATCTTGAAAGACACATGGTGAACACGGTCAAGGTTCCTCTCGCATCTGGAAGGGCACATGGCAAACACAGCATCATCTGGTAGCTTCTTCTCCTGGCTTCCTGCTTCATGAAGCTCCCCAGGACGTGTTTTCCTTCTTTATCTCCAAAGGTTGCTGGCTGATGGACTCTGCTTTGTGGTGTCACAGGACTTTCTGCTCTCTCTGAATCTCTCCTTCTCCAAAATATTTCCTCTTTTATATGGCTTCTGTAGCTAATCAAGATCCACCCAAATGGGTGGAGACGTGCCTCCAGCTAATCCAGTTTAACAACCACTCTTGATCAAATCACATCTCCAGGGAGGTGATCTAATTACAGTTTCAAGCATTCAATGCTGAATAGGTATTAGAAGAAATGACTGCCTTTATAAAATGGGATAAGGATTAAAACATAGCTTTTCTAGGGTATATATGTCATTTCAAACAATCACACCATGATTTGGCTCATTAATTTGGGTCACATTGATTAGGTATATGCATATTTGTGAATGCTATTCCTTCCTATTGAATTTTCCCTCTACTAATATATAGTGTCCTTCTCTATCCTTTATGGCATTTTTTGCATTTAAAGTCTATTTTTTCTGGTATTGGTATAGTTTCCCCAGCTTTTATTTCATTACTGCTTGTGTGCAATATGATTTTCTGTCCTTACACTTCTAACTTATTTGTATCCTTTTGTCTAAAATGAGTCACTTTTAAAAAGCCCATAGTCAGATTGTGTATTTTATCCATTATGTCAATATGTGTCTCTTTTCTTAAGGAGTTTAATCCATTAACATTCAGTGTTATTGCTGTGAAAAGCATCCTTACTTCAACCATTTAATCCTTTGGTTTTTATTTCTCAGGTCTATTACTTATCTGTGTTTGTCCTTTATTAAGATTAAAGAAAATGTGTGCATGTTTGATTCAGTTATGTACCCCAGAAAAGCTATGCTCTTCTAATTCTTTATTGTTGGTGGGACATTTTAATTAGCTCTTTGCAAGGGCATAGGACCCACCCAATTCAAAGTTGTTATTAATCATCTTTTCTAGAGTCCTTAAGAGAGGATAAGAGGCAGGGCAATGCATGCAGCCACATCTTCTATTCCCTTTGGGTTCTGTTGTCTTCCAACATCTTACTGCTCTCTGGCTTTTCCCCTACATCTGAATTTCATTCTGTTTATAAACAACTCCAGTTAATCCTGATTAAAACCCAAATTGATCAGTTGCCCATGTCTTAACTAAAAGTCACATCTTTAAAAGGCCTGTTAACATGGGTTCACATGCAAGGCATAATTCAGATAATGTACAAAGGAAAAGGCTTGGCTCGGTGTTTTTGGGAAGGCCTTAGTAAGAGTGAAATGTTATCATTTATAGTTTCCTTTCTTTACAGATATTTTCACATTTTTATCATTTCCTTTAATAAAGCATTGGAAATTTTAAAATCTGAAGTCCAATAGAATTTATCTGCTGTGTGTAACTCTGTAGTTACTCAGGCTTTTCATGTTCAGGTACTCTTATTTTTGTAGTTGTGAGAAGTCTCTGCATCTTGCTGATTTTGGCAAATTCAAAAATCATTTATAGGAAGAGTTGAGACTTTTGAGTGGAGTGCTGTCCTCAAGAGAGGTTTTAGATTTCTTTCTGCCAAGTGCTTGTGGATGCTACCAAATAGAGTTTAAACCAAATTCAAGGTTTGAAATTTCCAGACCCACCCACCTGGGTTGTTGGTCCAGAGGACAGTTTGATCTTCATTCACCCTCTCTAATTCCAAGCATCTGAGATGAGAGAGAGGTTTGTTCTAGATCTCACTTGCTACTCCCATGAGGATGGAAGCCAAGAAAATCCTAGGTCAAGGGAAGACTGGTCTACCTGAGAACTTTCCAACGTGATGAACTTTAGCAGACCACTTCTGACCCTCTGGTCTTTCCCAGAAACTGTAACACAAGTTCAAGGTTTTCAATATATTTCTGAACAAAGCACCTTCAATGCTAATACATTCCTTGTCTATAAGACATCCAAAATATCCTACTATCTTTTCAGGTCTTAGCTGTTTTAAGGTGGTACAGATATTAACATATAGATGCCCTGAAAATAGATGCTCTTCATAGACCATCTTATTGCTTTCAGGGTGTTAAATGAGAAACTATTGATTTTGCAAATCTATTTTATATTTCAACTTCTGAACGTTTATTAGAAATTTAGATGCTGATTTCAATGTCTTTCATCATCACAGTGTCGTATTATCTGTGATGATGTCTTTGGCTCTTCCTTTACCTTTTATACATTCAAAGCTCATTGCTCACTCAATTTGCTTCTGTAATTGCTCTCTGCATTGTAATATACCCCTCTGGGCCCTAAGCAGCTGCTCGGGCCTGCAATATGATCTGAGGAGTGACTAACATGTTAACAACAGAATGATGATGTCACAGATGCAGATCCTCAATTTTGTTGCTGATTCCAAGGTGAGAGGTTTAAACACTTTCCTTCATCCAGATTATTATCTTTGAGGATTAGGAAAACTGATATTAGATAAAGAGTGCAATAGTGAATTCTAGCGATTTTATAAATGATATTGTAAATAAATATTTTAAAGTTTTTTTGAACATAATGCACTTATATAAGATTTTTGTCCAAACTGATTTTATTTGTCAACACTGGTCTCAGTTTCTGTGTCTCCTGTAAAGAAGCTCTCTATATAACCAGACCATTTCATAGAGCTTCATCCAGAAAATCTACTTTGCCTGGATCCAGCAAAATGAAGACAAGCCCCTAAACTGTCAATTCCTAGGCACTCATTTGGCTGAATGGGGTTCCACACTGATTCAGTGGCAGGGGGTCAGCTACACATTTCACTCTGAGCATCAGCAGGCTCAAGGCTGAAGGTGTGGTGGATGGCTTCTCTCTCAGTTACATGACAGCTGTCCTCCCACAGAGCTTGGCCGTGAGCACAAATCTCTCTACTTCTCACCCAATGCTTCTTCCCAACACAGGCCTGGATTTGCACAACTTGTCAGTTTCCCAGAGAGTATGTGCACCCTGACAATTAAGATATGAAATGTCTTTTGGATCCCCTATTGTGGGAAGTCACTATAGGAAAATGCAGTAAAGATCTTGGTATTGGTTTTGATGGGAGATGAAACAAAATACCACAGACCTATTGGCTCAAACATTAGAAACTTATCATTATACATTCCTGGAGGTAAGAAGCCAATAAAAAGGGTCTCAATGACTGTGCTGGTTTGAAAGGATGTATGCCCCTAGAAAAGCCATGTTTCAATCAAAATCCCATTTGATAAAGGTAGAGTAATCCCTATTCAATACTGCATGTTTGAAACTATAATCAGATCATCTCCCTGGATGATGTGATTTAGTCAAGAGTGATTGTTAACCTGGATTATGTGACAACATGTCTCCACCCATTTGGGTGGGTCTTGATTGGTTTTCTGGAGTCCAATAAAAGAGGAAACATTTTTGAGAATGGGAGATTCAGGGAGAGAAGAGAATGCTGCAGCACCACAAGGAGAAAGTCCACCAGCCAGCCACCTTTGGAGATGAAGAAGGAAAACACCTCCTGGGGAGCTTCATGAAACGGAAGCTAGGAGAGAAAGCTAGCAGATGATATTGTGTTCACCATGTGCCCTTCCAGTGAGAGAGAAACCCTGACTGTTTTTGCTGTGTGCCTTCTCACTTGAGAGAAACTCTGAATTTCATTGGCCTTCTTGAACCAAGGTATGCTTCCCTGGATAAATGCCTTAGATTGGACATTTCTATAGACTTGTTTTAATTGGGACATTTTCTCGGCCTTAGAGCTGTAAACTAGCAACTCCTTAAATTCACCCTTTTAAAAGTCATTCCATTTCTGGTATATTGCATCCCAGGGGCTAGCAAGCTAGAACACCGACTAAAAATGAAAATGCGAGCATGGTTGCTTTACACCCTGCAGACTCTTGTGGGAAGTATATTTCCTTGACTTTTTGGTCTCCCTCACTGAGACCCCTTTCCTCCCACATTCAAATGGAGCATCATTGCTTTTCTATGATGCCTCTTACATAGTTACCTCTTGCTTTCATCCCAGTCCTGCGAGTCTTCTGTTTTGTTGAATGAAAAACTTTGGGCACTACAGAACTGTTTCCAGCCTTTAGTCATTCACTCTTAATGTTTACACCAGTGGGAATATAAGAACTCCCTTCATTTGGTGCTGCAGAGGTTTGGATCTCAACAAAATGCCTATAATGAGTTCAATGGCAGCATTTTTTTAAATTAAAGTTTGAAGATGGTTAATTTTATCTTGGAAGTGGGAAATGAGAATCAGCAGCACAACTTGACTCTTCTTGGACTCATCCATTTAGGAAAGACTTTGAGCAGAACATGAAAATGTAGAAAGGAATTGCATTGCAGCTTGTCATGTCCATGAACCTCTGGGAAAACCTTTGCATCCACCCATGGTGACACATTCCCTGATTTGAATTCTTCTGTTCTAAGGGATATGTATTTGGACCAAAGGACCCAGCGAGGTGAGGAAAATCAGGGGTCAAAAAAGCATGTTTTTCAAGTAGTGCCCAGCTCTCACTTGCAAATGAGATTTTGAATGTGAGACCAAGAGCTATGATGTCACTCCTGATGGGGTCTGGCTTTTGCGAATGTTATCTGACACTTCGTCATGTTTGGCAACCCTCACTTGACAACAGTATAGTCTCACTCAGCTCTTCCCAGGTGTCAGTCCATGTTTATTTAAAGAAAATTTTGGAGCAATTTTAGATTTATAGAAAAGATACAGAGAAACTACAGATAATTCCTGTGCACCCTCACCCTCTTGCTCCTGATGCTGTCATCTTACATAGCCCTGCTTCATTTGCACAACTGAACTTTTATATTGGTTAAATAATATTAACTGGACTCCAAGGTTTATTCAGGTTTAACCTTTTTTTTCAAATATTTCTTTCCTGTTCTAGGATCCAAACCAGCACCATGTGTTCTATTTGCTTTCCATGAATTTGTTACAGGAATGTTGGGTACCTTTTACAGAAGAACATATGGTCACTGCTATTTGAAATTAATAGCATAGTATTTTATTCTATACATGAGTAATCTATGTGTTTTTCAACCAATCTCATTATTTTGATATGAACGATGTGTTTGCCCCTTTAGTAACAATTTGCTAAATCATCACATGCACTCATTCATCTGAAAACTTGGTTGGGCACTTTCATCAGGGCACTGCAGGTACAATGGGGAATGAACATTACCTAGATGACAGCAGTTGTTTGAGACCTCTGACATATGTTAAAGCTGCTGCATGTGAATGGACCCTTACAATTCACTTAGCCTAATGTTACATCTGCAAGAGGAACATGTGTGCTGAGTGTTCCCAGGGAAGGGCATGGGGTAGTGAAAGCAAATGCACAGGCAGCAGAGAGGTTCAGGTCTTCTAGGGATGTCCCCAGATCACTCCCCTCTATCACAGATTCCTGCCCAGAATTCCTTCAATTCTCTGAGAACATGACCTTATAGTCAAAGAATGGACAGATTCTGACCATCTTTAAAGCTCATTCTGTACTTCTTTGTGTTTTCATAGCACAATATTCAGCCCTGAACCTGTTGATGTGGTCTGATGACAGGAAATCATTTGTGGTGAAAAGAGGTGTAAAATACACTCATTTTCCTGGAAGAGAGAGGAGTCAACATCACTCAGCAAAGTAGTAAGTAAGACAGTTTCTTCTCTCTGGAGTCAGGAATCCCTTTTTAACATGAGATTGATAAACCCATGTTAGTTTTTTTTTTTAATCAGTTAATGACCGGTGAGCAGTTCATAAGTTCTCAGTGCTATAGGCCAGGAGTCTGGCTGAGCACTGTGTGAAGGGTTCTCTGCTCAGGGTCTTAGGAGGATAAAATCTAGGAGTCAGTGAGGCTGTGTTCTTTCCAGAGCTTGGAGTTCTCTTCCAAGCTGATGTGGTTGGACAGATTCAGTTCCCTGGGTGGTAGGATTAAGATCCTATTTCCTTGTTGGCTAACTGTCCTTATCTCCTAGAGGCTGCCCTCATCCCTTGCCACATGACCCTCAACCTCCACAGCCAACATCAGATGTGTTCTGCCTTGTCAAATCCTAATTATCTATGAATATTTCTGAGTTCTTAATCTCTGACCAGTACAGCAATATGTATAGGGCTCCTGTGAAATGGTCAGGCCCATTAGAATAATCTCCCCTTCTCAATGTCAACAGATTTCATTTCATATGCAATTAAAATCCACAGATTTCTTTGAATATGCATATCCACTTCACAGCAGAATGTAAGTATTGTTTGACAACTGGAATAAGGTTTGTACATACCAGTAGCCCTGAAGCTTGAGGACCCTCTTAGAATTCAACTTACCACAATGCTCTTTTTATCTTTATCAAATATTGTATTGTCCAAATTTTATCATTGGCACTGGGGAGTTTTAGAAAATTTAAATTTAAAAAATCTTTATATGATTTTAGGAGAGAGGATAGAAGTGCTAGCTTCCCAGCAGGCACAGAATGCATGAGGAGTCCACATTTCCTGCTTCATTGCAGTGTTAATGCACGAAAAATGACCTACAGAGTATCTGCTAAAAAAATAATTAATTCTGACTTGCGTTCCATGGACTCTCACTGCACTTAATCTAAACCCTCAGCTTTAATCAAATCTTTAAGGTTCCCCTCAGATCAGGCCCTTGTGTGCTATTCACAGTTGTATTTGTCTTTCATAATCATCCAAGACCACTTCCTGTGCATTTTTTTTTGTTCTTCCCTGAGCTTTGCAAGCTAACTCCCTACTTCATTCATGCATGAGGTCAACTGTCCAACCTTCAAAGTGGACATTTCCAATATTTCATGTGGACCCCTCTGCCTCAGTCATTCACATGACACAATCTGCTTCATTTCATGTCACCCATGACTCTCTCAAGTTCTTTAATATGTGTCAGCATGGGAAGGACATTCTATACTGTACTGAAGCAGGAAAATTATCAATTACAAAGTAGAAATTTAAATTAAGAATATGTGTATATTAACTACATGGAAAAGAAGGGAAAACACCCATGGGTGATGAGGGCAAAAATGAAGCAAGTACTGGTATCTTCAAACCCTTATAGGTGGTGAACCAAGAACATGGTGGACCTATGAGTAGGAATGTCTTTCTGCTGGTTTGGGTCTGTGCCACCTCATTTCTGAAAGCCTGGAAATGGCACCCCTTCTTAAGGTAACGGGCTCATAAAGATACAAAATGTGGAAAAATAGATATATTGTTATTAGAATTGGAATAGTACATGCCTTAGGATGTTCCACAATAAGAGAAGTTTTTGGAGGCAGAAGGGTGTTTGTTTTGTAGGAAAGTGGACATCTTGATAAAGTAGGGATTATGTTATGTACAATGCAGTTAAACTGTCTCAAGTTTTTCTCTCTTCCTTTGACTCATGGTGAGGAGTGTCCTGTGTGACAGACCTAGATGCACCCAGCCCCACATGTCTTTATTAGCAGCTTTGCTGCAGGGAAAAATCTCAGAGAAGCAGGATAGGAGAGGCCACAGAAATATTCTTTGTTTATTGTCTATCTTTCCTAGAAAATAGAAAGATTCAAGAGCTCAGGGTTCTGTTTCATTTATTTAAAACCTAATGTCCTATGTGTGGAAGGGTTTGTATTCATATTTGTACTATTCTATAAATATATTTTTGGTTTGTGTAGGAATAAATGGCAAATCTGCTCTGAGACCTTGGGGAGCTGGAGCTATTTTACACATTACCATGAGGTGGGGCAATGACCCCTTCAGTCTGTGGGTACTTCATTAGTGATTTGAGAAACTGGTAGATCTAGAGGGTAGTGCCAAGGGGAAGTTGTAGGTATCTGGTGACACATTTGCAGAGATATTATTTGGATTGAGAACAATATCAGTGGTTTGGTTTTGGATATATCGAGGTGATTTTGAGCTGTCAAAAAGGAACTTCAAATATGTATTTAAAATTCAGAACAGACACATAATTTGTGTACTACACCCTTATTCTGTCCAATTATATGAATATATTCCACACAGTTTCTGGCACCATATTTTTAAAGGTCAATTAAGTTCAGAAATTTTACACTCACAGACACATATATTCAATTACAAAATTAAGTATACAAGATGATGACAGGTAGTTTGACGCATAAAGTTGATAATAAAATATTTTAAATTTGGCAGTTTTCTAAAGTTTGTTGTATTGCAGTATTCAGTTGATTTCTGGGACGTTTGCAGGACTACACTCACATTTACTGTGGTAATGTTATTTTGTCCCCTTCCTTCCTTTATATCTCTTCACAGCTCATTGCACTGTGCATTTCCCTTTATACCCTGTGCTGATTTGCATAGACACCTGAGGACTCAGCTGCTGCTCAGACTCTATTAATGGGGATTCCCTGGAGATGGGACCTGAGTGCACCAGACGGTGAGCAAGATGCTGTCACAGTCCCAACTCCTCATCCTCCTGGGGCTCTGGGTCTCAGGTGAGAGCTTCAGAAGAGCAATGTCTTTATTAAGCTGGAGAGATGGTTTTCCCATGCAGAGTGTACAGACTGTTCCATCTCAAACAGATCTGATTGTATATGATAAATGAGGAAATCTACATTTGGATATATATTTTATATACTTGTGATTTATTGTATGATATTGTTCTTTTCTGCCTGCAGGTGCCAGTGGGGACATCGTGATGACCCAGTCTCCAGCCTCTGTGGCTGTGACTCCAGGGGAGACCGTCACCATGAGCTGCAAGGCCAGCCAGAGTCTTTGGTACAGCTCCATCCAGAAGAACCTCTTAGCCTGGTACCAGGAGAAACCAGGACAGGCTCCCAAACTGCTCATCTATTTTGCGTCCACCTGGGCATCTGGGGTCCCTGACCGATTCAGTGGCAGTGGGTCTGGGACAGATTTCTCTCTCAGCATCAGTGGAGCCCAGGCTGAAGATGTGGCCACTTATTACTGTCTGCAAAGTAAAAGCTCTCCTCCCACAGTGCTTCAGCCTCGAACACAAACCTCCTCTCCCAGCTGTGGGGCACTGAGTCCTGCAGCAGCAGCTGCTCCTCCTCCTCCCACCTCTTCATATTGAAACTTTCTGCCTAGTAGTTAGTTGGTCTTCTTGTTTTACTGTTTCCTTCAATGGACTCTGTCTTTTCTGCAAGCCTTCCTCGTCCTTGTTACTGAAGCGGTTATACTCTACCTCGTTTCTAACTGTCCTTTTCCTTCATTCTTTCTCTTTCCTTTACTCATTCCTTCAAAGACAATTCTGTAGGTTGAACCACTTGGTTGGGACTAGTTTCATTTGAGGTACTGAGGTTGCCTGGAGCCTGTAAGGACAGAGAGACAGGAGGGGGAGAAAAGGAGCTGCCTAGTTCTCAGGGGGGAAATGTAAGGGGGAATTCCTGGCACATTGGTATTTAGAATACTTAGGGTCTGAATGTGCCATTTTTTCCTGTTGTTCCCTGCAGTTCAAGCTGTTCTTTGCTCTCCCACACCTGGTTTGAAGGTGATGAGGATGGGGCAGGGAATGGGAAAGGGGCATGAAGCTGGCAGCTTGGTCAATAGATTGAAAGCAATCTTTATCCACAATAAAACACTATTTTCATAGTTGACAGCACTAGATGTCCATCAAGTTTATTTCCCCTGAGTATTTATTTTATATTAACATCTTTACACTTCCATTAAAGCCAGAATATTTACATACTTGCATTAAACAATTCATTACTCTATTTTAGTGTTATAGCTGTGAATAAATTTGTTATAGTTAATGGTTTTATTTATTAATTTCTCTTTTCATCAATTTATTTTGAAATAAATTTTCATAAAGTTATTACATAAATTCTGAGAGTCTACTACATTTGCTTTATAATAATGGCAATAACCAGTTAAAGACATGGGTCTGTCTCTCAGAGTTAAAGTGTGAAGGCATAACAGATATTGATTTGAAAATATCAGAACATCCAAAATTTGGTATAGGATATGTATTGTGCCTTGCCAACAAAGAGTAGTACATTTTACACTTGTGTGTGTGTGTGTGTGTGTAGCTTAATTTCAGGGAAAGGTTTGGTAGGTTTTTAAGCAGACAGAGGGCATGACCAAATTTGCCTTTTTAAAAGATCGCTCCAGTTTTAGCTGAGTTGACTTAAAAAAAATTAGTCAAGAATAGATGTAAGAAGACTAGTAACAAATCTATTTCAGGAATCCAGGAGAGAGATGTTGGTGGCTTGGTCTAAAACTATGGCAGTGGAGATAGGAAGATGTGGATGGATTGGGGAATATGTGGTTGTAAGATTGACAGGAGGTGGATGTGAGTGCTGCAGTAAAGGGTGTTGTCAAACATGACTCCACTGATTCTGGTTCAGACAACAGGATGTGAGCTGCTCCTTCCCTTGGGTGGAATTGGGTGGGGTTGGCTTGCATGGAGGTGTAAAGATCATGAGATAGGTTCTAGAGATACTGAGCTAGAAGTGCCATAAAAAGAGACAAGAATGTTGAGAGTGTAGAATTTAGAAGAGAAGTTTGAATGGCAAATATAAATAAATTAGAACAAGATACAACAGTTCTATCAACTAACATGAACTTTAATAGAATTAAAGCTTTCCTCTATTCAGTTTATTTTTATTTATTAATTTACTCAACAAATACTAATTGACCAAATAGTCTCTCAAATGCAGTGCCAGGTACTTTGAGGATATTATTCTTCATATGTATCAATAAATGTGTGAAATAATATGTATGATAAATATATATTTAATATTTAATATTTCATTTTAAAACCTGGCAATGAAAATTGCATAAAACACACACACATACCTGTTTTGATTAACAACAACCTAGCAGTCCCCAAGATCTCATCATGACCTGGTGCATTTCTGCCCCACATCCTACTGAAATCCACCCCTCCCTTATCATCCATAACCCTTCTTGATTTCTCTGAATCTCATAGAACCAGTTCCTTGATTCATATTTTTTAATTCCAGATAGGCATCATGAAACCATATAGCTTTGCTTGTTATGGAACTTTATATAAATGGAATTATCCTGCACACATTGTTCTGTTGCTAGCATATTTCATTCGATATTTATAAAACATCTATTTTGTTGTATGCATCTGCAATTTATTCACTTTCATTGATGAATAGAATTTCACTGTATGACTCCACCCAAATTTATCAAATCACCTCTTTTTTAAACAGTTCTCTTCACACACCATACATTCCATGGCCTTGAAGATCCCTTTGATGAGACCGCTGTGGGCTCCAGGCCTGTTGCCTGCACCTGTGTCCCCACTCCCTCTGCACACCTGCACTCTGCCCCCACCTGTGGCTTTCCTGTGCCCCTCCCATGCCTGGGGGTTCCCTCCTGTTGCACAGAGACTGCAGACCAGCTCTGGCCTGTGCAATCCAGTGAACTTCCCTGCCATTCAGGGAATTGAAACTGCACCTTCTCCAAGAAGGTCTACAAGCCAGTCTTGGGGAGGGTCCCCCACTTCCCTGTGTTTCTCACATTGTGTCTCAGATGTGAGAGCAAACCTTTACCTGCAGCTTAGGGTCCTATGTGGCATTCTCTTACATCTCATAGTTACTCCTCTATCATAGTTTAATAATTCTTTATATTAAACTTCCCCTTTCCCATCTGTTGATGTTCTTCCAAAATCTGTCTTTTTTTTCAGGATACAGTGCTTCCAGTATTTTAAATTCTGTGGTGACTTTATTGTTATCTGTGGAACATTCTCTCTGACCCTGTGTGGTAGGAGTTTACTTGTGCTTTTCAGAAGTGGAGCATAGACATGAAATTACTATTTTAAAAGTATACAGATATTTTTAAATCTTCTTTTATTTTTGATCTCTAGCTTAATAGCCTGCAGGTCAGAGCACTCAATATTTCAAAATTGTTCATGTCCGTTTTCTGTCTTTACCTATGAGCTTTTTTTTTTTTTCAGTGCATGGCCCAGGAAATGAGCCCAGGTCTCCCACATGGAAGGCAGGCAGGAGCTCTACCAGCTACACTCCCCATGCACCCCTATGAGCACTTTTTTTAGGTGGTTCCATGTGTGGCTTGAAGTGAATATGTAAATCTGTTAATGTTTTCATAATTTTTTCTGCTTGTTCTTCAGATTTTCCTATTTTTATTAATTTTTCCTGGTTGTTTATTAAGCTGAAAGTGGGGACCTAACATACCACCTTTATCTTCGCATATTTATGCTTGCTGTCCTTATAATTGTTCAATTTTTGGTCTCCACACTTGAGTTATTAGATAGGTAAAATTCAGTATTATTTTTTCTTCAGGGTGAATTGAAACAACCATTAATGTGAAGTGAAGTGTGCTACCTAGTAATGATTTTTGCATTAAAGCATATGCATTTATATGCCTTATTATGTTATTATAACTGCTCTTTTTTGGTTAAGGTTGTAATTTTATAAATATATATATATATAGGTTTATATGATTTTCCATTATTTTAATTTTGAGCTTTCTATAGCTTTATGCTGCTTTAGATGTGTCTCCTTTTAAGGACTATGATTCTGGGTGTGATTCATAAAATGTGATAAACTTTGTATTTTAGTTGCAGAATCTGATATGTAAGATAATTACTAACATATTAGCTATTTCCTACCATGCTTTTGCATTGAATGGATAATTTTTATTACCCCTTCTTCTTCTTTTTTAGTGCCTTATATACAATCTGCTTTTAATTCTTTTAGTGGTTATTCAACAAATTATAACATACATAACAATATTAATTTCTAAAGTTAATTAAAATCTTTGTTCTGGTTTGAAACTGTTGTGTACCCCAGAAAAGTGATTCTTTAATCCTGATTCAATATTGCTTGGTGGGATATTTAGACTAAATTGTTTCCATGGAGATGTGACTCACCCAGTTGTGGGTGGGACCATTTAAACAGGTGGTTTCCTCAGAAATGTGTCTCCACCATTCAAGACAGAGCAGCTGATAATTAAGCCAAGAGCACTTGAATGCATTTCCACCCGGGTTAGTTAAGCAGCATCAAAATCACCCTGCTTCCTGGCCAGTTGTTTTGGATGATATGTGGAAGTTCTTTGGGTGATAATAAAGAAGCACAATTAGCCAATCAGGCTTGAGGGCAGAAAAGGACAGCTATATTGCCTTAAAGAACATGGAGGAGGAGAGGGGAGAATAAAGGTGGTCGAGTATCCCAAGGTTACCTAAACTTGGCCCCTATAAGATAAGGGGGTAACAGCCATGGGTGGGTCATGGATTCTTGCTTTTATTGTGTCTCAGATGTGAGAGCAAACCTTTACCCACAGACACTGGGGATTCCAAGTTTCAAACTAAATGGAGCACAAAGAAGAAGTACAAGGGCCAGGCCTTTTGGAGAAACTGAGTGCAGATTATGATCATCCAAGCTCTATGGACATACAAACCTTGCTAATAATTATGACGCTTGAGATGACAAAACGATGTTTGGAGAAGAAGCAGGGGCCATTCAGAGAAGCTAAGGGCAGCTCTTACCACCCCATCCAGGGAGCTGCAGGCTTAGAACCAGGTTACAAGGAAGGCAGGACTAGCTGCGGTGGTCACTCAAGAGGAGTGCGCATCCCTAGGCAAAAATGATGGGCTACCATGCACAACTTATTTTGTGCCACTATAAAGGATTGCTGCACTGAAAGGGAGCTGTGATTTTTCTGTATGACTATCTGTTTTCCTATTTGTCTTTGATATTCTGCAGTTTTTGAGATATGTCTCAGCATGGAGTCTTATTTATTAATTTCAGTTTGTATGATGGGCACTTGAGTTTGTGAATTGGTTTTCTTTCACTAGCTCTGGGTAATTCTTAACCATTATTTGTTGAAATATGCATCTGCCCATTATCTCCCTTCCTCAGATGTATATTAGTTCTTCTCACTGTACATCTCTCTGGATCCTCTATGCTGTGGTTTTTTTGTCCATCTTTTTCTTTCTCAGCATTGTATTTTGTAAAGTTTCTTCTGGTGTGGCTTCTAGCTGTGTAAATTCTCTACTGCTGTCAATTACCTTCATTCAGTTTCAATTTTGGGTTTCCTTATCCATGATCTAGAAATTTTGGTTTGGTGGTTTGGTTATATTTAAGAGTGTAATATCATCCTTAAGATTTAGTTTTCTATATACATACTATATTATTTTTTATACATTCCTTTAAAAAATTTCTGATACCTACAAAATCTGAAACCATAAGGAGAGTGATGTTGTCAATTCACTTCTGATTCATGCTGCACATGCGCCTTCAGAATTTCCCACCTGGGGGTGCTGTGGGCTCTCACTGCTGTGGCCTCTCACTGCTGTGGCCTGTGCATGGATCTGGTGCCCAAGGCACATGTTGGCAGTGTCCTTAGATCTCTTCAGGACAGTGCTCCCTTGGTACCAAAATATTTCCAGCTAGAGGCAATCAAATATCTTTTCAGATCATGAATTTTTTAAGGAGATAGACACATTTAATATGAGGTTCTTATTTAGATTGTCCTGTATTGTTGATTGCTGCTTGTGTAACTAGAGAATGTTATACATTTTGAATACATATTTACTTTGAAGTAAATTATTGAAAATTTCATTTTTGAAATTCATTACTACATGTTTCATGGTTAAAAAGTTGCATTTTGTGTGATGATCTTTTGGGGACTTCACATTACATCCATCCAGAATCTGCTATGCAATTTGTTTCTATGACCACTGCCTGCCTTGCACAGGCCCCTCTGGCACTGCCCAGCTGTGCATAGATTTCCAGCTGGGCTGTGCCTTGGTGATGGGAAAAGAGCTGTGACTGGCAGGGCAAAGGAGACTGGTAATGGCACATCCCTACCTCTTTCTGATATTGCTGCTCTGGGACTCTGGTAGAAGGTGTAAAAGAACCTCAACCAAAAAAGGTTTAAATCTTTGAGGATTAGGGCAAACTACTTTAGATGCACACTGAAATAGCCATAATTTCCAGATATATTAGAGACTATATTGAATGTAATGGATCTCTGAGGTATGTTGTAGCCACAAGAAAACAAAGTGTGGACAAGCTGTTTTTGAATTTGTTGGCATCATATGTGCATCTGCGCTATCATTCATTCTGATTACAGGTGACCGAGGGGAACCTGTGAAGATTGAGTCTCGAGTTTCCCTGACTGACTCACCAGGTCTTAGGGTCACCAGTACCTGCAAGTCCAGCCCTAGTATTTTATCCAGTCTCAATCACAAGAACCAGTCTGCTACCAGCATGTGCTAGTTTGCGAGGTACCAGAACATGATATACCAGACCTGGAGTCACTTTTAAAAAGTGAAATTATGCTCACTTTGGTAGTACATACACTAAAATTGGAAGAATGCAGAGAATAATTGCAAGGGCCCTGTGCAAGGATGGCACGCAAATTCATGAAGCATTCCATATTAAAAAGAAAAGAAGAAATAAGTGGAATTTAACAAGTTAAATTCAGGAACCCCTCTGTCAGCTGGATAGTCATGTGGCTGGCATGTGCTTGTTCCTTGCTCCTGGGCTGCATTGCTTTCAGCCTCTGTTCTTATGTGGCTCCTCACTTTGTTTCTCCAGGGCTGGCTTTCATCTTTTTGCTTCCTTTGGCTCTCTCTAGGTTTTGTCTTGCTTAACATCTCATGCTAGGCTCCAACATCTCCAAACATCCATGTCTCTATTCTCCAAGTGTCAGCATCTCTTTCAGCCTGGGGCACTGTCAGCTCTGAGGCTTTGATCATTTCTGACTCTCTTCAAAATGTTCCCTCTATGAAAGTATTCCAGTAAAATAATTAAAATGCACCTGAAATGGGTGGAGACACATCTCCATCTAATCAAAAGGTCACACCCATAATTGGGCATGCCGCATCTTTGGAGATAATCTAATCAAAAGGAAAGTACCATATAGAATCAGGGCTGCTCCCAGAAGATGGGCCAGGATTAAAACATGCCTTTTCTGGGGTTCATAACAGTTTCAAGCTGGCACACAGCAGAAACCAGGACAATCCCCTAACTGCTCATCACCTCGGCATCCACAGGGCATCTGGCATCCCTGACATGTCCTTGTCAGCTGATTACAACAGACTGTCCTCTCAGCATCAGCAGGCTCAAGGCTGAAAATGGGCAGATTACTTTGTCAGAAATATTATGACTTTCCTCCGATTATGATTCACTGTTTGAATACAACCTCCCCCTCTGGGCTGCTTGTCTGTCAATCTCTTATGAAGTTGCTGCTCCCTGTTCCCACAGCCCTAGAAATACCTACCTCTTCTATCTTCCTGGGAAGTTGTCTCCTGATTTCTTTTCAAGAAGTTTTTTTCAGGTGCAGGGGACATTTGGAGGGTCTGGTCTCTTTAATCCTTTTTGTGATGGTCACTGTGGGAAGATGAAGTAAAGATCTCTGTTCTAGTTTCCTATTGCTTGTGTAACAATTCCCACAAGCATTAGAAATGTCTCATTTACACTTCTGCAAAACATTAGAGCAAAATGGATCTCATCAGCTAAAATCCTGGTGTGACAGTGCCCACTTGTGGCAACTCAGGGGAGAATCTGTTTCTTGCCCTTTCCAGCTTGTAGAGGCCTCCCAATTTCCGGTCCAGTGCCCCCTTCAGTGTTCTTCATAGTAGTCAACACTTCATCTCCTGACCCTGCTTCTGTTGTCACATGTCTCTGTCTGAGAAGTTCATTCCTTTTAAGGGCTCATATGTATTCATAGGGGCACCCAGATAATCCAGGGTAATTTCCAATCTCATCATCTATGAACTTCATAATATTTTCAAAGTCCTTTTTTTGCCATATATGGTAACATTTTGGTTAAGAACATCTTTGGGGGTTATTAATCTGACTGCCAAAAACTTCTGTGTTGCTTACACTGTCAGGATCATTGTCAGGAAGTTCTGTACAATGCATCACCATACTGTTGTGTCCTCCCTGTTTCCTGCATCCTGTTTCACATCCATCCCTGAAATACAAGGCTTTAGACTACTGAAGGAAATCAACTTCCAAAGTAAACCAATCAAAGTAACAGGTTTTTACAAATTTAAAAACACTAACATAATTAAAAACTTTCTCTGCTCACAAATGGAATGAAGTGTGATCTCAATAACCACCAAGGAATGAGAATGCACACAAATATATAGAGATCAAATAGCACACTCTTATACAACCAGTGGGTCAAAGAAGAAATGGCTAGAGAAATCAATAGCTATCTGGAGGTTAATGAAAATGAGAATATAACACCTCAGAGCATATGGAAGTCTGTGCTCAGAGGGAAATTTATTGCCCTAAATGCCGATTTTAAAAAACAAGAAAGAGCAAAATTCAAGAACTTAACTGCTCACCTGGAAGAAATTGAGAAAGAGCAGCAAACTAATGTTAAAGCAAATAGAAGCTAAATATCAAAGATTAAAGCAGAGTTAAATGTATTGGAGAACATTTTAATACAAAAACTGAGTTTAGATGCTATAAGCAAAGAAAACTACAGGCCAATTTGCCTAAAGTACATACAAGCAAACATTCTAAACAAATCATAAGCAAATTAAATCCAACATCACATTAAGAAAATTATACATCACAACTGATTGGGATTTGTACCAGGAATACAAAGATGATTCAACACAAGTAAATTAATTAATGTAATACTGCATGTCAACAAATCACAAAGGAAAAGTCACATGATCATCTTGTTTCATGGTGAAAAAACATTCCACAAAAGTCAACATTTATTTCTGATAAATAAACTTCAAAATACAGGATTCAAAGATAACTTCCTGAATATGATAAAGAGCATATATGAGACTCAACAGCCAGCATCGTACTCAATGGAGGGGAACTGAAAGCTTTCCCCCCAAAATAAAGAAAGAGACAAAGACACCTGCTGTCACCCCTACTCTTCAATATTGTGCTAGAAGTGCTAGCTAGATCAATCAGGTAGGACAAAGAAATAAAAGGCATCCAAATTGGAAAGGAAGAAGTAAAACTCTCATTATTTGCAGGTGACATGATAATATACTTGGAAAATCCTGAAAAATCTACAACAAAGTTACTTGACTAATAAACATATTCAGCAAGGTGACAGGATATAAAATTTATGGGCAAAATTACCTACATTTCTATATACAAGCAATGACCTAGCTGAGGAGTCAGTTACAGAAAAAATTCCATTCAAAATAGCAACTTAAAGAATCAAGTATTTAGTAATGAACTTAAGTAGAGATGTAAAGGACTTGTACACAGAAAAGTGCATAACATTTGATTTGCTAAAAGAAATCAAAGAAGACGTAAATAGATGAAAAGACATTTCCCGCTCATGGGAGGTTAAATATAGTTAAGATGTCCATTCCACCCAAACTGATCTGCAGATTCAACACAGTTCCGAATAAAATTCCAGCAACCTACTTTGAAGACTTGTAAAAGTGAGTTATGAAATTTATCTGGGAAGGAAGGAAACCCTAAATAGCTAAAAATATCCAAAAAAGAAGAATGAAGTGGGTGGGTTAACACTTCCTAACTTTAAAGCTTATTATAAAACCACCATGATCAAAACAGCATGGTACTCACACAAAGATAGATGTATTGATTAATGGAATCAAATTGAGAGTGCAGAAATAGACCCCAAATCTATGGTCAATTGACTTTTGATAAAGCCCTCAAATCCACTGAACTGGGACAAAACAGTGTTTTCAACAAATGTGCATGGCAGAACTGGATATCAATAGCCAGAAGAATGAAAGAGGACCCATACCTTATGTCCCATGCAAAAATTAACTCAAAATGGATCAAACACCTGAATATAAGAACTAGCACCATAAAGTTTCTGGAAGAAAATGTAGGGAAGCATCTTCAATACGTAGTAATAGAAGGTAGCTTCCTAAACTTTACACCCAAAGCACAAGCAGCAAAAGAAAAAACAGATAAATGGAACTCCTCAACATTAAATGCTTCTGTACCTCGAAAGACTTTGTCAAAAAGGTGAAGAGACAGCCAACTCAATGGGAGAAAATTTTTGGAAATCACATGTCAGCCAAAGTTTGATATCCTGCATACAGAAAGAAATCACACAACTCAACAACAAAAGAGCAAACAACCCAATTATAAAATGGGTTAAAGATATGAATAGGCACTTTTCTGAAGAGAAAATACAGATGGCTCAAAAACACAAGAAGCTATGTTCATTTTCATTAGCTATAAGGGAAATGCAGATCAAAACTACATGGAGATGCCACCTCACACCTATTAGAATAGCTGCTATTAAACAAACAATGACCTATAAATGTTGGAGCAGATGTGGAAAAATTGGAACACTTATGCATTGCTGGTGGGAATTTATAATGGTATAGCCAATACGGAACACAGTTTGGCAGTTCCTTAGGAAACTAAATATCGAATTACCCTATGACCCAGGAATAGCACTACTTGGTATGTAACAAGAAGAGCTGAAAACAGTGACACAAACAGACATTTGCACACCGGTGTTCATAGCACCATATTTCACAATTGCCAGAAGATGGAAACATTCCAAGTTCCCGTTGACAGATGAGTGGATTAACAAAATGTGGTATATACATATGATGGAATATTATATAGCATTAAGACAAAATGACATCCTGAAGCCCATGACAAATGGATGTGCCTTGAGGACATAATGCTGAGTGAAATAAGCCAGACACAAAAGGATAGATACTATATGACTCCATTTTTATGACCATGGTAATGGTCAAATTAGAGCCTTATGCTACAGAATAGAAGTGACTTAGAGATACATAGAAGCTAGAGATGGGTGAACAGTTAGCTAACGAGGGTGTTCCTGCTTGCTAGCTGCCAGAATGCAATATACCAGAAATGGAATGGCTTTTAAAAGGAGAAATTAACAAATTGCTTGTTTAAAGTTCTAGAGCCAAGAAAATGTCCCGATTAAAACAAGTCTATAGAAATGTCCAATCAAAGGTTTTCATTCAGGGAAAGATACCTTGGTTCAAGAAGGCTGATGAAGTTCGGGGTTTCTCTCTAAAGTGAGAAGGCACATGGGGAACACAGTCTGGGCTTCTCTCTCAACTGGAATGGCCCATGGTGAACATGGAATGATCTGTTAGCTTCTTCTCCTGGCTTCCAGTTTCATGAAGCTCCCCAGGAGGCATTTTCCTTCTTCATCTCCAAAGGTCACTGGCTCGTGGACTTTCTGCTTCATAGTGCTGCAGCATTCTCTGCTCTCTCTGAATCTCCCATTCTCCAAAATGTTTCCTCTTTCATAGGACTTCAGAAACTAATCAAGACCTACCCAAATGGGTGGAGACACATCTCCCCTAATCCAGCTTAACAACCACTCTTCATTGGGATACACCTCCAGGGAGATGATCTAATTACAGATTCAAACATACGGTATTGAATAGGAATTATTCTGTCATTACAAAATGGGATTTTGATTAAAAATGGCTTTACTAGGGTTCATACATCCTTTCAAACCAGCACAGAGGGTGAACTCAAATATAAGGGAATAGATAGAAGTGCAGGTGGTTCTCTAAGGGGATCTATAAGTAATATTACCATATTGAAGGAGAACAAGATTTAAAGGGGTTTATAGATCTATGTGTCCCACTGATTAACACGAGAAATATACATTAGCTCTGCAAGAACTACTTCAAATGTCTGATTCATGTACAAAGAGTTTTTAAGTCCAGAGTTCAGGAGGAGAACTGCAATTGCATGTGATAGGCTATGTTTAGCAGGAAAGCATCAGCAGTACCACAGCCATGGTAGGGGTAAAAAATGGGGGAGTGACCAGAATTAACCCTATTTCATGAGGGGAGTTTATTGGTTATCTTTCTCTGGAGAACAATGAAATTATCTAAAATTGAGAGTGTTGATGAACTGTGGACTTTAGGCACTATACATGACACCTAATGAGTGCAGGTGGTTGAAGGATGCACTGACTGAGAAGTAGATTGGCTATGATGGTGTATACATATGATCAAATATTATGCTGCTACAAAAAGGAACACAGTTGTGAGGCATGCGACGATGTCAATGAACCTATAGAACATTTGGTAAGACAAAATAAGCCAGAAACTAAAGAATAATTATTGAATGGATTCCTTTGGAAAATACTTGTAATAAAATGGAGGCCTAGATTGTAAGCTCTAACAGAAGACACATTTAGTCCAAAGAGGTAATTATTATTTCTGGGTTTTGAAAGTCTGTTTTATATATATCTGCAACCTGGTATTGAGAGATAAGAGGAAAGCTGATCAGGGCAGGATTAACATATTTGAGAACACAGGGGTAAGGAAGACATTATTTATATTTTAGAACCGCACCCACTCTTTGAGACCAAAGGAAGAAAGTTTTATTTTGTCTGGAACCAAAATTTTCTAAAGCACTTAATCTAACTTTACCTTCTGGATAGCTCATTGAACAATTGAAACACAGGGAGCCCAGAATAAGAATGAGGGCCTTAATCTTGTATATTGTAATGTAATGCCTGGAAACATCCTAGAATATATTAAGCAGAAATGAAAAAGTATTGGTAAAGTCTCTTGAGAGATGGGAGAAAAAATATGGAACTATTACACTTTACCCCTGATACTGTGTTAAACATTAGGGACACCCAAAGCAATAGGCCAAGCCCTTGGTCTTGAGGCTTCAACTTGTGAAGCTTATGTAGGTAGTGGAGAAGCTTAGCCTACCTACAGGTATGCCTAAGAGTGACATCTGGAGGACCTGCTTACTTGCTCAAATGTGGCCTCACTCTCTCTTCTTTGCTTTGTATGTATGTTTTATTATACAGTAAAAAAAATGTAAAAAAAAAATTGGAAATGCAAATTCTAGTCATTCAACATAGTAGCAAAACCTCAATTTTGCTGACATTAGCTAGGTGCAATTATTAATAGCAAAATTTTCACCAGACAGACACTAAATTTAAGCAGGAAGACAAAAACAATCATCAATGAAAATTAGACCAAAGATTTGAATTGGAAATTTCATAGCTGAATTGTGGAATATTTGGACAAACAATTCAATTAGATTCCCCTTCCATTTTGTTGAATGTAAAGCATTGGTCACCACAGAACTGCTTCCAGATTTTAGAGTCATTTATTCTTAATGTTGACACAAGTGGGAATGTGAGAGTCCCCTTCATTTGTCACGACAGAGTTTGGATCCCAAGGAATTGCCTATGCTGAGTTGAGTGGTACTATTTTTTCTTAAGTAAAAGCAAAAAATTAAATTAAGTTTAAGCAGAAAAGGTTTAATATGATGTTGGAAGTGGAAGAAAGAATCCACAGGACAACTTGATTGGTCTTAGACTGATCCATTTAAGAAAGACTGAGCAGAATGCAAAGATGTAGAAAGTAAGTGCATTACAGCTGGTCGTGCC
Organism: Myrmecophaga tridactyla; assembly: GCA_004026745.1. Classification (NCBI taxonomy): domain Eukaryota; kingdom Metazoa; phylum Chordata; class Mammalia; order Pilosa; family Myrmecophagidae; genus Myrmecophaga; species Myrmecophaga tridactyla. The sequence goes on from PVIY010021322.1 coordinate 37,974, forward strand.
CATGAACCTCTGGGAAATCCTTTGCATCCACCCATGGTGACACATACCCTGGTTTGAATATTTATGCCCTAAAGGATGTGTTTTGGACCAAAAGATCCAATGAGATGAGGAAAATCAGGGGTCAAAGAAGAACATTTTCCAAGTAGTGTCCAGCTCTCACTTTCATTTGAGATGCTGAATATCAGGGTGAGATCACTGATGTCACTCCAGATGGGGTGTGGCTTTTGGGAATGGTAACTTACACTGGGTCATCTTTAGCAGCCCTCACTTGGTAACACCACAGTCTCACTCAGCTCTTCCCAAGCAGCATTCCATGTTTTTTATAATGTTTTTTTTGGTGTAATTTTTGATTTATAGAAAAGTTGCAGAGACAGTACAGAGAATTCCTGTACATCCTCACTCACTTCCTCTTGATGCTAACATCTTACATAATCATGGTTCATTTGCAAAACTGAGCTATTTATACTGGTAAAATAATAATAACTGGAATCCAGACTTTATTCAGGTTTAACCATTTGTTTTCTAATGTATTTTTCCTGTTCTAGGATCCAAACCAGCACATGCCATATAAGCTTTCCATGAATTTGTTGCAAGAATGCCGTGTGACTTTTACAGAAGAACATCCTGATATCTGCTAATGCAATGCTCCTGTTTGAAATCAGTAGCACAGTATTTTATTCTGTACATGAATATTCTATGTGTTTTTCAATTAATCTCATTATTTAAATATGAACAATTAGTTTTTGCCTCTTTAGTAAGAATTTTTTAAACATCACATGCACTCATTCATCTGAAAATGAAAATTAGCACTTTCATCAGGGCACTGCAGCTGCAATGGGGAATGAACACTACATAGAGCATTACAATTGTTTGAGACTTTGATGCATGTTAAAGCTGCTGCATGTGAATCGACCCTTACAACTCACTTAGCCTGATGTTAATATCTGCAAGAGGAACATGTGTGCCGAGTGTTCCCAGGTAAGGGCATGGGGTAGTGAGAGCAAATGCACAGCAGCAGAGAGGTTCAGGTCTTCTAGGGATGTCCCCAGGTCACTCCCCTCTATGAAAGATTCCTGCCCAGAATTCCTTCAACTGTCTGTGAACATGGCCTTATAGTCAAGGGAGGGACAGATTCTGGCCATGTTTAAATCTAATTCTGTCCTTCTTTTGGTTTTCATAGCACAATATTCAGCCCTGAACCTGTCGATGTGGTCTGATGACAGGAAATCATTTGTGGTGAAAAGAGGTGTAAAATACACTCATTCTCCTGGAAGAGAGAGTCAATATCACTCAGCAAAGTAGTAAGTAAGACAGTTTCTTCTCTCTGGAGTCAGGAATCCCTGTTTAACATGAGATTGATAAACCCATGTTAGTTTTTTTTTTTAATCAGTTAATGACCAGTGAGCAATTCATAAGTTCTCAGTGCTGTAGGTCAGGAGTCTGGCTGAGCACAGTGTGAAGGGTTCTCTGCTCAGGGTCTTAGGAGGATAAAATCAAGGAGTCAGTGAAGCTCTGTTCTTTCCAGAGCTTGGAGTTCTCTTCCAAGCTGATGTGGTTGGACAGAATCAGCTGCCTGGGTCATGTTATTGTGATCCTATTCCCTTGCTTTCTGTGTCTCTCCTCTCCTAGAGGCTGCCCTCATTCCCTGCCAACATGGCCCCTCAACCTCGATAGCCAATATCAGATATTTTCTACCATGTCAAATCCTAGCTATCTGTGAGTTTTACTGAGTTCTTAGTCTCTGAGCAGTACAAAAATATTTAAAGAGTTCCCATGAAATAGTCAGGCCCACTTGAATGACCTACCCATCTTAATGTCAATAGTTTTTATTTCGTATGCAAATAAAGTCCACAAAATCACTTCACAGCTGAATGTAATTAGTGTTTGAAGAACTGGGATATGGTTTGTACATGCCAGCACTCAGGAAACTTCAGGGCCCTCTTCGAACTCTACTTACAGTGCTCTTTATACTAAGTATTGTTTCACCCCAATTTTATTTTTGGCATTGGGGAGTTTGGGGAAATTTAAATTAAAAAATCACTATATGACTTTAGAGGAGAGAATAGAAACACTAGTTTCCCAGCTGGCACAGAAAGCATAATCATTCCACACTTCCCATTTCCTCGCAGTATTAATGCACATAAAATGACCTAGAGAGTGTCTGCCAAAAAAAATAATTAATTTGGACTCATGCTTCATGGATTCTCCCTGCACTTAATCTAAACTCTCAGCTTTCATCCTCTTTAAGGTTCCCTTAGGATCAGACCCTTGTCTGATTTTCACAGTTTTATTTGTCTTTTGTAATCATCCAAGACCACATCCTGTTCACATTTGGAAGTGTTCTTCCTTGAGCTTTGAAGGCCAACTCCCTACTTCATTCATGCATGAAGTCAAATGTCCATATTCAAACAGGACATTTCCACACACAATGTTTCATGTGGACCCCTCTGCCTCAGTCATTCACATGACACAGCCTGTTTCATCTCATGTCGTCCATGACTATCTCAAGTTCTTTAATATATGTCAGCATAGGGAGGACATTCTACTGCATTGAAGCAGGAAACCTGACAATTATGAAGTAAAATTCAAAGTAAGTATATATATGTATATTAACTTCATGGAGCAGCAGGAAAAAAAACCATGGAGATGAGGGCAAACATGAAGAAAGTACTGGCATCTTCAAAACCCATATATTTGGTGGACCAAGAACATGGTGGCCCTGTGACTGAGTAGGAATGTCTTCCTGCTGGTTTGTGTCTGTGCCACCCCATTCCTGAATGCCTGGAAATGGCACCCTCACCTAATGTAATGGGCTCCTAGGGAGACAAACTATGGAAAAAGAAATGTATTATTAATAAGAATTGGAACAATACATGACTTAGGATATTCCACATTATGGAAACTTCTTGGGGGCAGAAGGGTGGTTGCTTTGCAGGAAAAGTGGAAATCATGATACAGGAGGGATCATGTTATGTATATAATTATTAAACTGTCTCAATTTTTTCAGTCTTCCTCTGATTCTGTTCATGGTGAGGGATGTCCTATGCAATGGACCTGGGTGCACCTTGCCCCATTTGTCCTGTATTAGCAGCTTTGCTACAGGAGGTAAATCACAGAAAAGCAGGATAGGAGAGGCTGCAGAAATATTATTTGTTTATTATCTGCTTCTCCTAGATAACTGAAAGTTTCAAGAGGTCAGGGGTTCTCTTTCACTTATTCCATAACCTAATGTTCTGGGACTCTAAGGGTTTGTATTGGTATTCGTATAATTCTATAAATATTTTTGGTTTGGGTAAGAATAAATGCAAATCTGCTCTGATACCTTGGGAGGTGGAGATATTTAATCTATTACCACTAGGTTGGGCAGTTACCCCTTAGGTGTGTAAAGTGTTCACAAGATAGTGAATATCTTATTTAAGAAACTGATTTGAGGAATGCTGATTTGAGAAACTGGCAGACCTAAAGGGTGGGGCCAAGAGTAACTTGTAAGTATCTGGGGACTCATTTTCAGAGACATCATTTGGGTTCAGAGAAATATCAGTGGTCGGATTTGAGATATCATGAGGGGATTTGAGATGTCAAAGAACTTCAAATATATATTTAAAATTCAGAATACACTGAGATAGATGCATAATCTGTGCACTACATCCTCATTCTATCCAATTACATGAATGTATTACACGCAGTTTCCGGTACCATATTTTTAAAAGGTCAATTAACTCAGAGATTCTGCACTCACAGACAAATATATTCTATTACAAAATAAAGCATAACAGATGATTATTGGTAGTTTGAATCATAAAGTTGATAATAAAATATTTTAAATTTGGCAGTTTTCTAAAGTTTGTTGAAAAAACTGGTTTTTAGTTGATTTCTGGGATGTTTGCAGGACTACACTCACATTTCCTGCAGTAATGTTATTTTGTCCCCTTCCTTCCATTATCTGTCTTCACAGTTCACTGCACAGCACATTTCCCTTTATACCCTGTGCTGATTTGCATAAACTCCTGGGGACTCGGCGGCTGCTCAGACTCTATTAATGGGGATTCCCTGGAGACGGGGCCTGAGTGCACCAGACGGTGAGCAAGATGCTGTCACAGTCCCAACTCCTCATCCTCCTGGGGCTCTGGGTCTCAGGTGAGAGCTTCAGAAGAGCAATGTCTTTATAAAGCTGGAGAAATGGTTTTCCCATGCAGAGTGTACAGACTGTTCCATCTCAAACAGATCTGATTGTATATGATAAATGAGGAAACCAATGTTTGGATATATAGTTTATATACTTGTGATTTATTGTAATATCTTGTTCTTTTCTGCCTGCAGGTGCCAGTGGGGACATCGTGATGACCCAGTCTCCAGCCTCTGTGGCTGTGACTCCAGGGGAGACCATCACCATGAGCTGCAAGGCCAGCCAGAGTGTTAGCAGCTACTTACACTGGTACCAGCAGAAACCAGGACAGGCTCCCAAACTGCTCATCTATAGTGCGTCCACCCGGGCATCTGGGGTCCCCGACCGATTCAGCGGCAGTGGGTCTGGGACAGATTTCTCTCTCAGAATCAGTGGAGCCCA